>LZPO01088006.1:24813-41502 GCA_001675575.1 Neotoma lepida | reverse complement strand
GTCATCTGTGGAGTCTACAGTCATCTATGGGGTCTGACAGTTATCTGCGGGGTCTACTAACCATCTGTGGGGTCTGCCATTCATCTGTGGTACTGATTATTGGTCAGATTGTCACCCACCTGCAACCTCAAAGGAACTATTTGTCAAAGCATCTCATCTGTGCCTCAAACTCCTTCCTAATCATCATTTCCTTGTTAGCACAGTGTTATGGCTACTTACATATCCACTACAGGACCTTAGACAGTATGGGTAATACAGAGAAGACTTAAACATGTAGATTTATTCTGGAAGGTTCTGTGAAAACACAGTATCTGCAGACATGGGGATCTGTGTACCTGTCAGGGTGTCCTACAGTCACAGGGGAGTGAGGAGTGTTTATTTCATATTAACCCTGAATGGAGATATGCTATTTTAAGTCTTCAAAATCCAGTAAGTGGGTGAAGAGCTGGTAAAGTATCTGTCATGCCAGCACTCAGACCTGAGTTCAGATCCCAATATCCACATGAAAACCTCAGGTACATGATCATGCACATCTGTAACCCTGGCACTGAGGGTCTGAAGATGGTGAGACAAGAGGCTCCCTGCAGACTTACAGCTAGCTAGTCTGTAACCAGAAGCTTTTCTGTGACCTAACTGGTCCCACAGCAGCTTATAAAATAATTACTCGAGGCTTAATATTAATTGCAAACTGTTTGATCTATGGCTCAGGCTTATTGCTAGCTAGGTATAACATCTTAAATTAACCCATCTCTATTAATCTATGTATTGCCATATGTCTAGTGGCTTTACCTGTGTTCCATTACCTCTTGCTCCCCCGGCGGCTCACAGCATCTCCCCCAACGCCACCCTGTATCTTTCTTGGATTTCCAGCCTGGCTATATTCTGTGTTGCCATAGGCCAAAACAACTTCTTTATTAACCAATAGTAGCAACACATATTCACAGCATACAGAAAGACCATACCACAGCATTAGTCTAGTCAATCAGTGAGTTCTGGGATCAGGGAAAGACCCTGTCTCAATGAAAGACCTCGTCTCAAAGAATAAAGTGGAGAATGATTGAGGAAGCCAACCAATACTGACTTCTGGCTGCTATATGCATATGCACACATGTACACTCAACCATGTGCATGTTCAGTACACACCCACACCCACACACCCACACATACCCACACATACACAAAACACCCACTAAGAAACTTCAAAACTAAAGCATATGTGTCAAGTGTCAAAATGATAAGCATAGTGAAAAGACACTAACTACACGTGGACAGGTGGTTCAGTGGTTAGAGTGTTTACTGCTCTTACAGAGAACCCGAGTTCCATTCCTGGCACCCATTTTTGGGTGGCTTACAACCACCTGCATCTCCAGACCCAGGTGGATCTGACACCCTCTTTTGGCCTCCATGGGTACTGTATGCATGTGGTCAACATAACGGACAGACACACATGCACATCAATAAAAATTCAAAATTCAAAAGTTAAACATTAGAAAGACTATTGAAGTATACATTTATAAAATGGAGAAGTTAAGTACACACTGGTGTGCTATAAATTGTCAAGAGAAAAATGGATGAGATTATAGAATTTAAATGAAAATAAACACTAACTATAATGAAATTAACTGAGCAATCATTCTATTGCCTTAAAATGCAGTCATGAAAACCAATGCTTATCACTGGCTTTACAGTTAATTCCTGAATCTATCTTCTTCTGAAAACACCTCCTCTTGTTGGGAAACTCAGTCTCAGGATGATGTTGAGGAGACACCTGCTCATTTTCCCTGGTTTCAGTTTTTCACTTTCTTTGCTTTGTCTCCTTCCCATTAAAAACATCTTAGATGTCACTTCAGAAGCCACAGTCTGCCTCATGAAGGAGAACTGCTTCCAAGGGTGCAGGGTCTTGTAATATCTATCTTGTAGCTCTTTCCTCCAGATTGGAACACTCCCTTTATGAGAGAAAGTGGAGAGGCTCAGGAGACTCACAAGGAAGTTATAAGAACTCATAAGGCGGGGCCAGAAAGTTGCCTCAATTGGGAAAGTACTCACTGCACAAGCATGAGGACCTGAGTTCAGATCCCAGCACCTGTGTAAAAGCTGGATGTGGTGGTGCGTGTCTGTAATCCTGGCCCTGGGGAGGTGGAGACAGATGAACCATTTGAGTTTGCTGATCAGCCAGCCTTGCCTCATCAGTGAGCTCCCAAGACAGTGAGAGACCCTGCTTCAAAATATAAAGTGGAGAGCGATAGAGGAGGAACTTGCCCAGAATTGACTCCTGGCTTCAGTGAGGGTGTGCACATATAAATATAACCATGCATATACCACAAGCAAAAATAAACACATGAATAAGCCAGAAAAGGTAACACAGAGCTAACTAGACTCCCCAATGCTACAGAAGCAATATACAGTTGTGGGGGGTGGGAGACTCCTCAATGGAATTGCATGCAACTTTCTTCAGTCCTCACCCATGCTAGGGTGGGCTTTGTGATGGAGCTTCCTGGGTCACTCATGTTCCTGTCTGTAACTTTGATAAATGTTCACTGAGCTGGACTTTGCGGATTTAATCTTGGTCTGTCATGGATGTCCTTCCAGGGGTAAAGGGTCATTTGTCTCTCCAGGGCAAAATCAAGAAGCAGGTCATGACACCCTAGTCTTGCTTACCATGGAGCCTGCAATGCCATTCTTTATCTACTGGTAAAGCCAGCAAGCTTCCCCTGAGTTCGGTACAGAACTAGAAGGTTGGCCAGTGCTTGCACTCTTCCAGGAGGAAATAGGGACTGCTTTCATAATCTGCTGCAAGTGTAGGGTTAGGGTTAGAGTTAGAGTTGGGGTTAGGGTTAGGGCTAGAGTTATTTGCCTCCTCCAGCTGCATATGACATCTCTAGCATAGTCATAGACAAGTGGAGAATGCACCTCACAGTGTTTTTTAATTGCAGCATCTATGTACTGTGACCATTGTCTCTTCCTGTTCCTATGGAATAAGCAAGGTCTGGACCACTCTGTCAGTAGAAAAAAAAGTTTATTGGGAGAACAAACTGCTGGTCTGCCTCTCAGAATAGAGTACAGCAGCCTGGCAGGAAAGCAAGTGGATTGAATATGATAGTGCAAGATGGGGGTCCTTGAGCTGATGCAGGCTGTCAGGATTCATGGGGAACTAGATGTCCTTGCCTGAAGTAGCAACCATTGGGGTGGACAAGGGAGGTAATAGTTTTCCTAGGAAACTGAAACCTGCCTTACAAGATCCTTTAAGAATGTTGAGTTTAGACTTTCGTTTGTCCAGTCAGAGGCCTGTTTAGGACCTTATCACCAGTAATGCCATCTGGGGGACCCAATTTGGACCTAACAAATGGGCTCCACATGCCTCATTCTGTGCACAGAATCCATGCTTGTATGTCCTCACCTCTCCGTTGGATTTTTTTGCTTCATGGGACTTCAGCACACATATAATATGAATAATTTTTGACTCTCTTTTCACAAAACTCACAGTTCATACCACAACTTATTTTCTTACTTTCCTCAAGGTTTATATTAGTGAACAATATTTTTCAATTTAAATTTGCGAGAAATAATTGAATTTAAATTTTTGTTAATGTACCATGCAATTCACAAATAAGTGCTTATTTCTGAGTCTCAAAAATAGTTCTAATTCTCCTAGAAGAAAATTAAGTGGCCAAGATATGGCTCAGGGGTAGAGTCCTTGCAAGGTTTCTTACTGGATTCTATCCCTGTCACCAACAAACAAAAAAAAATGATTTATGGCTTAATTGTGCCATCCTTAAATAGTACACTTTGAGTTGTTTTTGCATGTGGTATGAAGTAGAAGTTCACTACTCCCTCAGTCTCTTGTCCTTCCTCAGACAGTCCTGCCCCCTCCCTTTGGTCTATTCCTCATAGCTTAGGCCCATGTTTCATTTGCATCACAGGTTCAAATCTGGACTTCCTATTTTGCCTCACTGATGAATTTATTCTCTCTGTGATGGTTAACATAGACTACCGACTTGACAGGATCTAGACTCACTTAGGAGACAAACTTCTGAGCCTGTCTGTGAGGGAATTTGCTGTGGGATAGTCTTTCTGTGAATATGTGTTGCTACCATTGGTTAATAAAGAAGCTGCTTTGGCCTATGGCAAGACAGGTTATAGCCAGGCAGGAAATCTAAGCAAAGATAGAGGCAGAAGGAAGGTGGAGTCAGGGCAGACGCTAAGAGCCCTAGAGGAGCAAGATGTAATCAACACAGGTAAAGCCATAAGACACGTGGTGATAGATAGATTAATAGAAATGGGTTAATTTAAGATAAAAGAGCTAATTAGCAATAAGCCTGGGCCATAGACCAAACAGTTCGTAATTAATATTAAGCCTCTGAATGATTATTTTATAAAAATGGCTGCTCTCTGGGCGGGGCCAGGCGGGACTGAGAAACTTCAGTCTGCAGGAGTTTCTAAGTCAAGGTAATTGAGGTGGGAAGACCCACCCTAAACTAGCTGTAGGTGGCACCGTTTCATGGACTGGGGTCCTAAACTGATTAAAAGGAAGAAATTCATGAGGTTAGAGAGACGCCTCAGTGCTTAAGAGCACAGAGGATCCAGGTGAGGTTCCCAGCATCCATAGGACAGCTCAGAACTACCTCTAACTCCAGTCCCAGGGGAGCCAGTACTCTCTTCTGGCCTCTGCATGCACTGTAATGCACAGACAAACATGCAGGTAGACAGTCATATACATAAAATAAAGATAAAATGGTTATTAAGAAATGGAAAAAGGAAGCCGATTACCAACTTCTGCCTCTCTCTTAAGAAATGGAGAAAGAAAGCCGATTACCAGCATCTGCCTCTCTCTGCTTCCTAACTCGGGGGGAGTAATGGGACCAGCTTCCTCCGGCTCCCTCCATCATACCTTCCCCACCATGATGGACTTTCTTCTCAAACTGTGAACCAAAATAAACCTTTCTTCTTCCAGTTACTCCTGTCCGGCATTTTGTCACAGTCATGGGAACAATAACTGTTGTGTCCCCAACCCTTCCCAGACTGCTCAATATTGCTTCAAAACCATCAAATGCTACAAGCTTCATTCCCACCCAGGCCTTCTTCACCATTGTCCTGGGTTTCCCGCAGCTTTGCTTTTTCCTGTGTGAAGTTTCAAACTACCTGAAAGTTCTATAAATATCCTTTTCAAGAATTTCAGGAAAATGGCTTACCTATAAACATCCCATCACGTTAGCAAGGATGACACCTTCACACCAAACCCTCCAATTCATAAAAATGCATTCTTAAGCAGACTGTCAAGAGCGGCTTCAGTCTCACAGCAAAACTAGGAACCTGGCAACCTCTTTGTCACTTGCTACAATAATGAATAAAGATGAACGCTTTTCTATTAACTCAAGACCATAGATCTGGATTTCTTTAGTTTTACTCTAATGCCCTTGTTAAAGTCCATTGTCTCTCATAATTCTTTTGCAGATTACATTGATTTCTATGAGAGTGATGGTTTACTCGGATCACAGCCGTAGTTTCGTGTCTCCTTTGCAAGCCCATCTCTACATTTGTGTATCTGTTTGTCTTTGTGTTGATTAGGATTTTCAATACAATATTGAGCACACAGAAGGGAGAGNGCCTGCACCCCATCTTTTGTCATGCAAGAGATGCTTCCCTCTTTCCCTCCCTCCCTTCCTTCTATCCCCATTCCTCTCCCTTCTCTTCTCTCTCCCCATTCTCCTCCTTCTTCTGTCTTTTTCTTTGTCTCTTCTCTTCACCTCCCTCTCTTCCGTTCCTCTCCCCCCCTCCCTCTCCCCCCTGTATATCAAGTCCAGAGCTTCACACATGCGGACACACTAGGCAAAAGTTTCACTTGGTTACAGCCCCAGCCTCCTTCCTTATTTATCTATTATTTACCCTTTTAAAGATCCAGTTTCATCATGTAGCCCAGGCTGATATTAAATTTCAGATGCTCCTGGCACTGCCTCCAAGTGCTGCACACACACACCCCAATAAAGAGCCTGTTTCTGCTTTATTATAACTTGTTTTAGTGTCCTTGGGTTTTTATTTTGTTTTATTTTATTGAGACAGTTGTTTAATGAGGCTCACACTGGATTTAGACTCTCTACATAGCAGAGGCTCGTCTTGAACTCCTTATTCTCTTGTCTCTGCCTCCCAAGTTTAGAAGCCAACACACTGAGGCCATATGCATCTCCTCCTCTGTTTCCTCCACAATGTTGTGTCTCTTGTTTTATTTATTGTTGACTCCACATTTAGTTGATTTTTATTATTATTATTATTATTTTTTATTTTTTTTTTGAGACAGGGTTTCTCTGTGTAGCTTTGCGCCTTTTCTGGAACTCACTTGGTAGCCCAGGCTGGCCTTGAATTCACAGAGATCCACCTGCCTCTGCCTCCCGAGTGCTGGGATTTAAGGCGTGCGCCACCACCACCCGGCCTTATTATTATTATTAAGAAGATCTTCCACTCCTTTTACACACCAACCTCAGATCCCCCTCTCCTCCCTCCTCCTGCCCCGCCAGCTCCCCTCTCAACCCACCCCCACTCCCACCTCCTCCAAAACAAGGTCTCCCATGGAGAGTCCCCAGAGCCTGGCATTCTCAGCCAAGACCTAGTTGATGTTTTCTCATGGTGTGAGATAACTCCAAGGTTTCACTTCCCCATGGTTTCCACTTGACCAAGCACTATTGATGGCACTATACCAGCGGTTTGCTTATGTCTACAATTGAGTCAAACTATTTGTTAATACATATTTTGGGGTAAAAGCCAGAGATAGACATGAACTCACAGTGACTATGACTGCATGCACAATATCTGCCCAAGATCAAGCCAGGCAAAACCCCACCATGGATAGGGGAGGGGCTCAAGAAGTCGCTTACCTATCTGAAGAGCTATTGGTATTGGCATAAAAACAGACACATGGATCAATGGAATTGAATCAAAGACACTGACATATATCCACATACCTATGAACACCTGATTTTTGACAAAGAAGCCAAAATTATACAATGGAAAAAAGAAAGCATCTTCAACAAATGGTACTGGCATAACTGGATGTTGGCATGTAGAATGCAAATAGATCCATATCTATCACCCTGAACAAAACTCAAGTCCAAGTGGATCAAAGACCTCAGCATAAATCCATTTACACTGAACGTGATAGAAGAGAAAGTGGGAACTAGTCTTGAATGCGTTGGCACAGGAGACTACTTTCTGAATATAACACCATAGCACAGACACTGAGATTGACAATTAATAAATGGGACATCCTGAAACTGGGAAGCATCTGTAAGGCAAAGGACACAGTCAATAAGACAAAACAGCAGCCTATAGAATGGGAAAAGATCATCACCAAGGGAGTGCAAACTGGTACAGCCACTCTGAAAATCAATACGACAGTTTCTCAGAAAAATTGGGAATCAATCTATCTCAAGACCCAGCTACACCAATCTTAGGCATATACTCAAAGGATGCTCAGTCATACCACAAGGACACTTGCTTAACTGTGTTCATAGCAGCATTATTTGTAATAGCCAGAGCAAACAAATAGCCTGGAAACAACCTAGATGCCCCTCAACTGAAGAATGGAAAATGTGGTACATTTACACAATGAAGTATTACTCAGCTGTTAAAAAAAAATGACCTCAAGAAATATGTAGGCAAATGGATGGAACTAGAAAAAAATCATCCTGGGTGAGACCCAGAAAGACAAACATGGTGCATACTCATTCAAAAGTGGCTATTAGAAGTAAAGTACAGGATAACCAACCTACTATCCACAACCCCAGAGAGGCTAGATAACAGAGAGTCCAAAGAGGGATGCATGGATTTCTCTGGGAAGGGGAAATAGAAGAGATCTCCTGGGTAAACTAGGAGTTGGGGGGGGCAGATGAGGTGATGGGAACTTGAGGGAGCAGATTGGCAAGGCTGGGTGCAGGAAGTGGGTTGGGGGCAGGGTGGACGGGTAGAGTAATGAAAAAGACGTCTTCATGGGGGGGGGGAAACCTGGTGCCAGGAAAAATCCCAAGAATCCACAAGGATGACCCAAGACAAGACTGCTAGCAATAATGGAGATGGTGCCTGAACTGGCCATCTACCGTAATCAGATTGGTGACTACCCTAATTGTCATCAGAGAGGCTCTATCCAGGAACTGATGGGAACAGATGCAGAGATCCCCAGTCAAGCACTGGACCAAGCTCTAGGAGTCCTCCTGAAGAAAGGGAGGAGGGATTGTACAACCCAGGGAGGTCAAGGTCATGATGGAGAAACCCACAGAGAGAGCTGACCTGAGCTCATGGGAGCTCATGGACTCTGGACCAAGAGTTGTCGAGCCTGCATTGGACCAACCTAGGCCCTCTGCATGTGTGTGACAGTTGTGTAGCTTGGTCTGTCTGTAAGGCTCCTAGCAGTGAGATAAGGACCTGTGCCTGGTACTTGGCTGGCTTTTGGGAACCTGTTCCCAATGTTGGATTATCTAGCTCAGCCCTTATGCAGGGGAAGAGCTTGGTCCTCCTTCATTTTGATGTACCATGCTTTTTGTTCAAGCCCATGGGAGGCCTGCCCCTTTCTGAATGGAGACAGAGGAGGAGTGGATGGGGAGGGGAGTAGATGAGAGTTGGGGGAGGGAACTGGAGGAGAGGAGAGAGAGGAAACCACTGCCAGTATGTAAAATAAATGAAAAAAATGTTAATTAAAAAAATAAAATTTTTAAGAAGAATTGTGGATCATACATACACAGTGCTTCTTAAACTGCTGTGAAGAAGTATGTATTTTTATTGTTCATAATTGGTTTTTATTTTTGATCTGTTTACAAAGTAGCATTAAAATGTGGAAATGTCAAAAATTGCTGTAAAAGTTTCTGCACACATGCGGTAGAAGTTTTATCTTTTAATAACCTGGTAAGATATGTCTTGGACATATGTGTTGATCTCATGGCTTTGAGCACATTTAATCAGACAAATGTCTAGGTATTTGAGTCTGTTCAATGCTACTCTAAAAGGTATCATTTTATAGTTCATAACAATTTATTGATTCTGTTTTATTGGTGCACATTCACAGCATGCAGTATCGTGCTTTCTATAGGCATTTCCTATAGTATGGGAAGGACATTACCACTCTTACTGACCTCTCCTTTCTTCCCACCCACCTACACTCCTCCAGAATATCTCANATCTGTGTTCCTGCCATCTATGCATAATTATTTCATGTCTTCATATAAAATGTAGTATCCACAGATGAGAGAAAACATACAACATTTGCCTTTTTGATTCTAATTCAATTCTTCCAATGTAATCTCCAGTTGTCTCAACTCCCCTTCAAACAATGTATTTTTGCTCTTCTTTTCGGTTGAATAAAACTGCATAATGCATATTTACCACATTATCTTTATCTGTTTCTTTGCTGATATACATCCAGGTCGATTTTATGGAAATTTGTATGCAGATTTCTCAAAAAAAAACCCCACTGAAAATAGATCTATCACACTGTACAGTTACATCACTCCTGCATAATATAGGCTCTAAGTCAGCAATCACAGAGATTCTTGCACACCTGTGCACACTGTGGCGCTTTGCACAACAGCAAAATGAGAACATTTACAAAGTTTATTCTCTTCTTCTTTGCTTATGAATCACAAAATATATTGAATTTTACCATTTGTCTTGTACCCGCCGTCCTTAAAATATTTACTTATGGTTCTAATAGTTGGAGATCTTTTGAATTTCCATATTGGGGTGGGTTTTATTTCTTCCTCCTGCCTGGCTGAATTGGCTGTGACCCTGTGACCTTGCTAATTAGAGATATGGTGCACGCTTTGGCACGGAGTTCCAAGGAGGTGCCTCCGTCTGCTGTTCACCCTTATCACAGCCTCTCCTTTCCAGAGTTTTCCTCAAAATTTTACTGTTTGGTTTTCCTTTTCTTTTTCTCCTTATCTTTTTTTCTCCTTGTCTTTTATTTCTTTTGTGCCTTTCCTGGAAAACACTGTGGAATTTCTCCAGTATTTGTTCTGATTACTAGATGTAGGTTTTTTGTCAACATCTTCAAAATCACACAATGAACACATTTCTGTTTGCCATGTCCTGGTCACTTCCTACTGTATTAATGTTGACACTGAGGAACATCTGCCCCTGTGATCTCATGGCTTAGATCTAGTACTGTAACTAATAGGAATTGTTGCTCATTACAATACTTCATTGGTAAGATTGTCTTGTTCTGTATTTCTTGTTAATATGTTTGACCGTGTCCAGCAATCATATTTTATTCACACTGGCCCACTATCCTTTTGTTTGCTTCTTATTTTTTTAATTAATATATTTATCACTTCCCAATAAGACACAGACCAACAAGCCCTCAAATCTACCAAATCTAATATCTAATCTAATAACATTGAGACTGCTCCCAATCCATATTCTGTTAATAATATTGAGCCTTTAATTCTGTGTTATTGTGAATATATTTTTTCTTTTGGCTTGGCCTCAAATGTCCCCATCCTTCTGAAGAACAGCACAATTTCTCAACATATTCAATTATCTTCATTTCAAAACCTCTTTCCACATCTCCTTCTTTTATTTAAACATTTAAGTATAACTATTTTTTCATCATTATTCTTTGTGTGGCATCACTTCTGAGCCCTTGTATTTCAAGAACATTTTTTTCATACCCTCAGATTTGAATTACTTTAGATTTATATATATATATAAATGTTATATATAATATATAAATATATAGAATATATGTATATCTATATTCTAAATTTGAAGTGATTTCTTCTAGTTTTTGAAAATACTACCTTATTGTCCTTATTGTCTTTTATAGTAAGATGCAATTAAAGTATGAAAAACATAGACTAGAAATTTAAAACTTACAAAGAGAAAATCTGTCTAGAAACAATGTGATATGCCTCACCCAGGGCTGTTCTCTCCTGTAGATTGATGTAGTGATAAGCCTGACCCAGGGTTATCCTCTGTCATAGTGTGCTCTGAAGAGACTCATCTGGAGCTATCTAGAGACTCTGGGTGCACACACAGGCCACCTGTCCTCAGCACATTATTGTCGCTGCCTCTTGCTCTGAATCATCATGTGACTTTCCCTGTTGGGTTTATGCCTCTTTGGGGGATGGTTAGGAAAATGTTTCTCTTCACAACTATAAAACTTTACAACCTACTCACCGTACAAATATTGATTCTCTATAATAAAGTAGCAGGCCTTCCCAAATAGCATGTGAGACAAGGGACCCAGTCCACCTCTCCACGACTGCTGGAGTCCCATGGTTGCAGCTGGCTCCAGGTTTATGGGAGAAGCTATGTACATATGTAAACAGGTCAACCTTGAGGATTTTCCCTGACAGAGACCAGACCACAAACTGGTTCAGCACTAGACCAACCAGCTGAAGCTACCAATGCCTAAACACTTGGAATCTGAAGCTTACAGCAGTAGACAAACAGCCAATGTGTATGTGAGTCAGACCATGTCATCATAACCTCATCCATATGTACAAATGTCACATGCCAATCAAAGACAAAGAATATCAATGGTAGAAGAGACACAGAACTCCATTCATTCACCCATTCTTGACCTAAATCACATCTTCTGTTTGGTAGGCTCTGATCTAGACTCTGGATAAACAGTAACTGAGTTAGATGTGGTTCCTGAGTTCACAGCAGACCTCTGCATCCACACCTTGCTTATCTACGTATCCAAACCCTCCACATAGAACCACTATCTTTTTCCATGGTCATCTCTACACTGCGATTAGGGTGCCTATCTCCAAGTAAATGCTGGGATTACAATCTCAACCAGCCCAAAGACATAGATATGTTTCAATGTTAATCAGCCCCTCAACTGAGTTTCCAATCTGGCAACTTTTAGCCTGGGGGCAGAGCATCCATGGTACTAGCTTCATGTCTAACAACTGAGAGGGGCACAAAGGATGATTTTCTAGGTCATGAGTTTCTTGGACCATTTTAACACATGCCACTCTGTCACCCAAGTCATCACCTGTTGTGGATTTGTTTTGTGTTGCTCCTTCAGTGCCGTGGGTGTCTGCTGGGCGCTGCTCCACAGGGCCTGGCTGGAGAGCAAGTTCCCTACGTGGCGGCACCTTCCCTTCCTGGGGAGGCACTGTAGCACATCAGCAATACTAATTTAATCCTAGAGACAAGGGGACAAGTGGGAAAATGGGTGGCCAAAGTCAGGACATGCTTATATGGAGCCAATAGACTCATCAGTCACACTGTCTGCTAGACCCTGAGCCATGAGCACTTCCCACCTGCTCCCTATGCCCAGCAAAACACAGAAGGACCAACAATGTTGGAGCTGGTGCGGCCAAGGCCAAGGATGTTTGGATGATGCCAGAGTACAGCAAGGCGAAGTCCACTAGAGGTCCCTTTGGTGGCTGATGGTAGGCCTGCTTTCTTCCTCCCTCCCATCTTTTCCTTTCTTCTTCCATCATCACTCNCTCATCTTTCCCTCTCCCTCTTCCTCTTCTCCCTTCCTTCTCTCTACTCCATCCCTCGTGCCTCTTTCCCTCTGTCATCCCTTCTGCTCCCCTTCCTTCCCCCTTATCCCTCACTTTAGTCCCTCCATCGTCTCTCCCTCACTCCCTCTCTTATCCATCTCTCTCTTCTTCTTTTATCCCTCCCTCTTTCAACCCTTCCCCCTCCCTCCTTTCTTTTCTCCACCTATTCCTTCCCTCCTTCTCTCTTCCTCCTTTTCTCTCTTCTTCCCTTCTTCCTCCATCCCTCTTTCCCTTCCTATATTTCTATTTATTCATGAATTCATGTGTTGCATGAGCATCTAACATAGTGTCACTTGTCGCAGACAGTCCACGAAACTGGAGTGTGCAGGGTGAAGTGGAGGCATTAGGCTATCCCAGGCTAGCTCACAAGCTCAGGAGGGAGGCCATCCTCAGAGTATCAGGTTTGTATGTGAGTTAGACACTGTTGTTACTTGTCAAATTTGTATTCAACCGTTAGAGGGGGACCTTAGTCAGTCTCACACATTCCCAGAAAAGCTTCTGAACAACATGGGAGGGTTGAAGAGAAGCACCAGCTTCAGCAGTTCCTGTGCTGGGGCCCGAGTCCTACCACTGCACAGGGGTCAGGACCCTCCATCAACTGGGGCCCGAGTCCTACCACTGCACAGGGGTGAGGACCCTCCATCAGGGGAAGCCTGTGTTCAAACTCTATAAACAGAGTTTGTAAACAGAATCCCACTTCCACAGAGAGCCACCTGGAGAATGGAAGCAGTGAGATAGAGCGACCCCTGAGCCCTGGCTCTACCCTGCCTCCTAGCTGGCTGAGTGCATGAGAGCTGGGTGGAACTGCATTCTTAATCTATATAATCAGCCCTCCCTGGCTGCAATGAAGATTCACAGTTCATCACCATTCTCGCTAAACAGACCGACCTTTGATTTTATGGTCCCCTGGTTGAGAATCAGGTTAAGAGGGAAACTCCAGGATGTGCTTAGAGCTATCTGCATTATTAGCATATAATTCTCATTGGCGATTATTCTCTATCTTTGGCCATAAATTATCAAATCCTCTTCACCTAGTTGCGTTTATGAAGTACCTACATGGTTCCCAGCTGAGGATGAGTGAGAGGCCAGAGGGACTCTTTAGCTATAGCACAGATGTCAAAGACACCACAGACTGAAGTGGGAGGGTCAGCACTGAAGGGACACAAAAGGAGGTCACCATCAGGGTCTGAGGAGGTTAAGGAAGATATGGAAGGAGGCACAGTACTACAGTCATGACAGTGCCTCATTCTGCCGTTGGGTACGAGGAAGGACAGACAGGCAGGGCAGCTCAGGAGGGTCTGTACCAGACACAACTACATGTCGAGCATCCACACAAGCCCAGAAGTAACAAATCAGGGACAGAAGAGGGTCTTCCATCACAGAGTGCAAATAAATGGACACTGGGTTGGAGAACTGAAAACTGTTTGAAGAAAGATGGCCATTTCTCTATCAATTTACAAATGGCTGTTTGAGAAAGCAGGATGGCATCCTAGGGCATCCTAGGCAGAGATCCCCATCTTAAGTCCACAAAAGCAGCCATGGCTTTCACTGACAGTCTGTGGATGAAGGAGGAAGAGGTAACACAGCCAGTTCTAAAGGCCTCAGGCTTTCTGGGAACTGGGGTTCAATCTGGTGGAAGAGTGGCTCAGTTGAAGGCTTTGGAAGAAGGAGGGCAAATGGGACAGGGGTAAGATGGGCAGTACGGAGGCACAGCCTTGGAGACATTACTAACAGAGGAGATGACCGATAAACTAGGTGCAAGATGGGGGTCCTGTGGATGAATTTGAAAAATGGGGTGTGGTACAGGGAAGATCAGAGGACTTCTGTAAATGTGTGAACTGAGCTTTGGACAAATGCTTACTCCACCAGGAGCCAGGAGTGAGAGGAAAGTGCCTGTCAGGGAGGAAGCCAGTGCTGGAGGAGGTCAGAGCCTCAGGGCCAAATCCACAGGCTACAGAGTAAGCTGCTCCTTGACAACCTTTTTTTAAATCCACACTTCAGTGGAGTGGGATGTAGCATACACTATGGGGCCACAGGAGAAAGAAGGTGTTTGCACAGATGTGACATCCCCCTAGACAGCTCTGAAGATGCAATGAGGCTCCCTGTGACATCCTTCTGCCTCTGCATGGAACATTCCATCTCCACAGTCAAGTCATGGGCATCTAGTGTTATCCACAGAACACACTTAGCAGTATGATTCAGTAATCATTCCTGTGCCACGTATGTCCCGAGTTTGAAGTTTACATTCCAGTGGGTAGATTTGGAGAGCAGCCCACCAACAACACTGCATCATATTAAAGGTTATGCATGTGTTTGAATATGTTTGTGTATGTTCATGTATGTGTGTGTGTGTGTGTGTGTATGTGTGTGTGTGTGTGTGTGTGCATGCGTGCCTGTGTGTAGATGCCTGAGGACAGACTCACCCTGGGGTATCACCCTCAGGAATGCTGTCTATCCTTTGAGACTGAATTGCTCCCTAAATCAGGAGCTCCCTAATTTGGCTAGACTGGCTGACCCACAAGCTGAAGGCATCCTCCTGCCTCTGCCTCCCCAGTGTTGAGATTATACACATGTGTTACCATGCCCCGTATTTTTACTTGGGTTCTCAGAATTGAACTCAGGTCCACATGCTTGTAGGGCAAGTGCTTTACTGCTGAGCTATCTCCCTGACGCTGACACTGTATCATTTGAGAAGGCTTCATTCTTGAAAAGAAAGTCTGCATGCATTATCTTTTGCCACTCCCACCTCTCAACTCCTAAAAAGCCCTGATCTGTTATTCTCCACTCCTGGGATACACCTGTTGTTGACTGACTATGGGAGTGTATCGTACCTAAGATCTGTGGCCAGCTCCTCTGAGTCAGCAAGATGTATCTGAGACCCAGCTATGTGACAGGAAGCCAGGACATGCTTCCTTTAAGGTGACCCACAAGCAGCATGGTGTCATCAGACCATGTTCTATTTACGCATTTTCCAGATGACAGGCATTGGGTGTCTCCTGTCAGCTCCAGTGAATAATGTTTCTGAGTGTTCCTATGAAGGTATACACTGCTTTTTGTGTGGTACACTTTCGTTTTCCTTGAATATTTACCCCCAAGTGTAATTGTTGGGTCCTGTGGTTATATTCTGCTGAATATTTTATAAAAATAGCCAAACTCTTCCCCAAAGTAACTTTGTCAACATAAAATGCCAGAAGTGGTGTTCAGCGTCCTGGTATTTTCTTGCATCCTTCATAACACTTCTATGAGCATCATATGTGGAGAAACACCTACTCAAAACCTTTGGCTATTATAAAAATTGATTTATTTCAATTTTTACTATTTAGTTATGAGTTAACTGTGTATTCTGACTATCATAAATCTTACCAGATACACAGTTTCCAAGTGTTTTTCTTCAATGCGTAGGTTACCTTTTATACTTAATTGATAATGACTTTTGAACCAAAAAAATGGTTTTAATGAAGTTGAACTTGGTGTAGGAGCTAAGAAAGCATTGTACAAATTAAGGTCAAAGATCTTCACTACTCAGAGAGTAGTGGAACTGAAATGCTGCTAAGAGCTAAGGACCTGGCCCAAGCATTTCTAAGGTTTTATTCTTACAGGAAGAATGGTGTGTGGCCTATTATGAGTTGGTATTTGTTTATGGTGTAGGATAAAGAGTCCAGCATTGGCCTTCAGTGTGTGGCCGTGCCTGAGCTGATGCAAGATCACACCACACCATCCTGAGGACCATCGCTCTGTTGTAAATCTTAAATTTGAGAACTGTGGATTCTTCAACTTTGTCTTTTTAAAGATTGTTCAGATATTCCGGGATCCTCACAAATTCATGAGAATTGCACTACCATCTTGTAAATTCCTTCAAAAAGGCATTTGGGATATTGATAGAGATCGTGATGTTTGCAATAAGATTGGTTGACTATCACTATTTAATAACCTTAAATATTCTGATGGGTGACTTGAGATCTTTTTAAAATTTACTTGATTCTTAATTTTTTCACAACAAAGTTTTGTAGATTTGGTGTGTCAATGTTGTGCTTTCTTTGTTGAATACACTTCAGGAGGACAGGATTGTTAAGTGGAGAAAGGTGCTCGCCACCAAGACTGAGGACCTGATTGTGTATGATCCTGGAACCCAAACAGTAGAAACAGCGTGCCAACTACTTCAAATTTTCACCTAACTCCCACACAT
>LZPO01088006.1:0-15746 GCA_001675575.1 Neotoma lepida | reverse complement strand
CACACTTTGTCCCTATCAGTAGACCAGGCTGAGGTCTCAGGTTCCCTGTCCCCAGGCTGTAGCCAGGTCATCAAGGCTAGAGTTGCTTGGCCTGATGGTCATGTACAAGCTCTCCACCCTCCATGAATGCCCTAGTGGCCTTGGGAAGGACATGTTGGGATGCTCCATGCTGTTTCCATGCACAAAGAAAAGCAAAGGAAACCTCAAGCTGGCTGCAGGCAGTTACTCAGGAGCAGTAAGCAGGCATGAGAGACACAGGCTGAGAAGGTAAATCTGNAGTGGTCATTCACCGTCCCTGGGATGTTGCTAGGCCTGACGCTGAATGCATGGCTGCTCACTGTGGGACCAAGTCTACATTCTCCCAGATGGGCCTGAACTAGGAATGTGCTCCCTGCCCTGAAAAGAGTCACCTGCACGGTGCTCTTCCCCCAGTACACACCCTGAGGCAGAACTTAAGAGCCAAAGGTCCACAGAGCCAGCAGAGATGTCCAAGCCTGCCTCTATCACGGCCCCTCTATGNCCACCACACTGTCCAGCCATGGATCATGGATCCTTTCCAGACAGAGGCCTACAGTAGTTTCCATGAGCATCCTGCCTTTCAGGAGGCTTAGGAAAAAAATCTCTGCATTGGAGGTTCCACTTGATTGCAACAGCCTGGCCTTGTGTGATCTTCCTTAGATATGTAAGCTTTGACAGGAAAAAAAGAAGAAGCCGAAGCCGAAGCCAAAGGAGAAGGAGAAGAAGAAAAGAAAAGAAAAGAAAAGAAAAGAAAAGAAAAGAAAAGAAAAGAAAAGAAAAGAAAAGAAAAGAAAAGAAAAGAATGACTGGCCAGCTGGTCCTTCTCTGCTTGGCACCAGCAGAATTCAGGGCCTTCAGGCAAGAATGAAAGTGAGCATGCTCCATCCACTGAGGCAGGCCTGCTNATGGACAGATTTGTGCCTCCATGCCTTTCTGGTGCCAGTGGACAGAACAGACTNTGTGTTGTGGACAAGAGAAGGTCTCTCATCCTCTCCTCGCTCTGTTCTGGTAGCCTGCTCCTCGGCATCTTGCATCCCAGCTGGAGAAGCAGCCTGTGGATTTAGAGGAGCTTAAACTCTTTCTGAGAAACAGAAAATGCTACTGGTCATTTTAATTAACCATGGAAATGAGGTCTGTGCTCTTGTCCTCAGCTGGGCAATTAGGCTCTGAGCGGTCTGGGTATACTGGGGGCGGTGGGAATGCTGGATGTCTGGGGCTCCCTGAGCCTCTCCAGTTAGGCTGAGTCCATCTGTAAGACTGGGGGACAGTCACGTGGGGCAATGGCTCTGTGTCCTGATGTGCTTTGTTCAGACATCCATTCATTCCTCAGCCATCAAACACGGCAGAAGGCCACCACGCAGTCAGTCCCCTCGGAGGTTGGCTTGCTCAGTGTTTTCCCCACATTAAATTCATAGAATGCCCCAGAGAAAGTCCTCCTGCCGTGGAAAAGATACAGGCTTCAGTGTCCCAGATCCAAGTCCCCACTCTGCTGTTTGCTAAACATGTGACACTAGGCAGCTGATTCAGCATGCTGGGCCATATCCGCATGCCTCCAAAGTGTCCCTCTGTGCTTGATTTGTCTGGGTCAAGGGCAATGACATTCAGGTTTGTTGCTTAGAGTTCGTCTCNGGGGTGTCACTCAGTGTGTGATGAGCCCTTGTTTATTTTTATTTTTTTTGAAATGCTTTTTAAATTTATTGTTGGTGTCTTAGCCATTTGATGCTAGAATGTCACAATTTGGATGATAATTTATTGGTGTTCTTAAAAATATTTCTGCCAAGCATGGTGGCCCAGGCCTTTAATTTCAGCATTTGGGAAACAGGCAGACAGATCTCTGTGAATTTGAGGCCAAGCTAGTCTACATAACGACTCTGAGTCCAGTCAGGGCTACATAGTGAGACCTTGTCTCAATTGTCAGCATGTGAAGAAGAGCTCTAGAGACACCATCCAGTTCCTTGGGGCTGTGGGCACTTCCCTGCGCAGCCTGCCATAGGACATGACCAGTTATGCTGTGATGTTCTACCCTGCTGGTACGGTCAGCCTGACGATCTTGTAACCTATTCTATCCCTACTCNCACTAAAAATGTGTGTCTTGTGACACTGGGTCCCTGGGTCCCCCAGCTCGGTGATGAATGATAAGTGTGATTTTATTATTCCATCTCCCTGAACACCTACGCCAGACTATTTCTACATAAAGAATTCTTTTGTCAACTAGTGAGTGACCCTGAGGTGTATTTCACCAAGGGAAGCAAAGTCAATTTTGATTCCTCCCCATTCATCATTTAGAGATGAGTAATTGCCTTGGCGACTGTTGAGGGGGCAGTTGCTTCGTCTTGCTTTAGCTTGTCCTTAGGAAGTGACAAATGTCTCTCAATCAATTCTAGTCATCTTCTTTGATGCCCAATTTGTCTCCTTGCCCCATGTCTAAACAGTGACCATGGGTGGCTTCTTCACTCTGCAATCTTGCAACTTCTTCTGCTTGCCTTGCGTGTCTCCAATATTAGACTCAGCTATTTTTCTCTACGAGGCCATGGTTCTTTTTAGTGAAACTGTTTAGAGACCAAAATCTAGGTTCTAGAGTGATCAACACTCTGGACCACCAATATTCTGGACATCTTCACAGGGGTGAGTATAGGAATACAGATTTGTGTTTTAAATGTTATTTTATTAATTTATTTGCTTTGCATGTGTATGTGTATGGATGTGTACATGTGTGCCACAGTGCACACGTGAGGGTCAGAGGCCAGCTTTAGGGAGTCAGTTCTTCCTTCCACCTTGGCAAGGCAGGGCCTCTTATTTATGCCATACTGTGTACTCCAGGCTAGCTGGACATTAAGTTTCCCACTGATTCTTCTAACTCCACTTCCCATATCCCCATGGGAGTGTTGGGGTTACAGATGGACACTACTATATCTTTCTTTTCACATGGCTTACAGAGATCAAAATCAAGTGTCTAGGCTTNTGTGCCAAGCACTTGGCTCACTGAGTCATCTTGCTATCCCAGATATGTTTTTGTTTTTGTTTTTAATCAGAAACAAACCACTGACTTACTCCAACATATCCCACTCAGATGCTCGGCTACTGGGCTTCACAGGAACACACTTGTATCTTGATTGCTTTATGCTGGAAACTCTGGCTCCAATGATGTCAGTGTTATTACAGTCTGTTTTGTCACACAAGTGTGCATGGGCTCACTTGAAAATATCAGCATTACTTACAATCAGGGAGCCTCTGGATACAGTGAGTGAACTAAGGAGTTGCCTCTCTGGGGAGGTGCTGTTAGGATATTGAATTTAAAGTCAATTATAAGAATCCTTAGTTCTCTGTGTATTTAAGCCTCCAACTTCAAATATGGTTTGTTTGGGGTTGTTTTAAATTTTTCATGCTTTTATTTTCTTTTGGATTCAATCTTTAAGAATTATTTAAACTTTATACAGTTTCCAAATCAAATCTGTGAAATAAGGCCGGTTCGGAGATCTTTCTCTTTCCCTATCTCTACTTGCTCCCCCAAAGGTGACGATTTAAATTCATTTCTGATTTAGTGTTTCACTTGTTTTTCTCTCCTTTTCCATTTCTATGGAGGGAAAATTATTTTGGAGAATCAACGTGTTCTTCGTGGTTTCTCCCTGATTTGATTATCTGTGCCAGCAATAAGTACCAATTAGAGAGAGCAGAGACTGTCTGGATCTCCTCCCATCCTGTGCAGCCCCTGCTCTGTTCATGTGTCCAGAAGAAAGCATCTAGGCCTGCTTCAGGTCTTCCGTCAGCCCAGCCTTTTGCTTAATAACAGAGCCTCATTGTATGAAGGCTCTTAGATGTCTGTGAGAGCGCTGCATGGTCTGCTTCAGTCCCTACTCTCCTGTCTTTTTACAGCTGGCTCCTAACAGGCCACAGTGGAGACCAGGAGCATAGAGGGAATCCCCAGGTAGTCAGACCAGGTTGCTGATGAAGACAGGGACTCCTTCCTGGATGCCTACAGCATGGAAGTGGAAATGCCCTTTGCTCTGACATAGCCATATCGGAATNGGTCACCATGTGGTTGAGAAGGATCCTCAGCTTCTTCTCAGTGTTGTGTCTTTTCTCAGAGGCTCTCTGGTCCTCACCTTCCTGTATCCTGGTTTCTAAGTCAAAGGATGTCTCTCTTGTCTTCTCATCTTCTCAGCTCCATTGCTGCCTCTCAGAGAAGCCCAGCAGGATGACCTTGACCTGTGTGGATCATAACTCTGCAGTTAAACACCCTGTTCTTGGTCTGAAAGGGGNGCTTGGCTCCACTCCTGCCCATGGTCCCCAAGAACAGAGGTCCACTCCACTTTGTCTAATGGAAATGATCTCTAGGAGTCCAAGGACCCTTGCTCAGACCTCACGCATGTGTGTTAGCCATTCAGCCAGGAACTGTCTCCCTAACCTGCTTGCAACGGGGGGGACATGAAGTCTAGGATGATCCTGTGTCACATACTTGAGCTCCTGGTACATTCTAATGCTAGCATCTGCCAAATATCCAGAAAGGAGCTTGAGACTGCTCCTGCTAGGAGAGGGCAGACAGGGAGCAGAGCAAATGGGGAGTCCCCAGAGATGCCCCAACAAGAAGAAAAGGCTGAGGAAGATGGTGTGGTATCTGTCTCTCTCTGCCTGGCTTATTTCATTCAGCACAGTGTTCTCTGCTCCACTCCTGTGGTTGCAAACAAATGGTAGGATTTCCTTTTAAAGGCAGAATGATATCCTGGTGTGCTACCATGGTCTCTCATTCAATCTTCAGATGGTTGTTTTCATCTTTGCTATTCTGACTTCTACAGCAATGTTCATGAGGGGATAGGTGGCTCATTGAAATATTTATTTCAGTTGTCTTAGTTAGGATTACTATTGCTGTGATGGAACATCATGACCAAAGCAACTTGATGAGGAAAGGGTTTATTCAGCTTACACTTCCACATCACAGTTCATCATCAAAGGAAGTCAGGGCAGGAACTCAAGCAGGGCAGGAACCTGGAGGCTGGAGCTGATGCCGAGGCCATGGAGGAGTGCTGCTTACTGGCTTGTTCCTCATGGCTTGCTCAGCCTGGTTTCTTATAGAACCCAGGACCACCAGCTCAGGGATGGCACCACCCATTATGGGATGGATCCTCCCCCATAAATCACTAATTAAGAGAATGTCCTATAAGTTTGCCTACAGCTAGATCTTATGGAGGTATTTCTCAGCTGAGGCTTCCTCTTCTCTGGTGACTCTAGCTTGTGTCAAGTTGACATAAAACTACCCAGTACAATAGTTGTACACTTTNTTTGTCAATTTATACCTTAATAAATCTGGAGATGGGGAAGGAACAGGGCATGGATGTGGCGGCATTCCCACTGGGCTACACCTGGCCTGGCTCTAGAGAGTAACACCTATCCATCTTTTGTTTCTCAATCACCTATTGTTTCTCCTGTTGCCCTCTAGATGAATCTTGTCTGAGAGTATCCCAAGGATACAAAGCCCATGCAAAAATTTGGTTCAGGAAACCTGGAAAACTGTGGTATCTGATGAATCAAGGAATTTGCACTTGGCATTGTATTTTTGGGAGCTTCTTTCAGGTTGTTTTGAACATATGGAAATCAGCTAGCTAACGTGTAAATATTGAGAAAAATAAAAATGCGAAGGGAAAGTGCTTCAGTCCTGAGAGGATGGACCCCCGCTGCAGCCTCAAAATGCTAGATTCATTCTTAAGGTACCACTGGGTCTTCATTCAATGATCTGGTCCTGTGTGAACCCACACACCCATGCCATGACAATTGGCACCCAACATGACACATGGATAATGGGACAAAAAAAACAAAACAAACAAAAAACCAGAACAATTTTTCAGAGGCTCCCAAGGAATGACTTTGCCAGTATGCTGTGGCCTCTGGGTCAGTTGTTCTTGAATGTTCTATTCCTGGGGCCCTTTCTAATATCAAGTATTACTGAGAACCATGATGGTTAACTCTAACTGCACACTTGATGTGTTTAAGGGACACCCAAGGCATTAGGGGGGGCACATCTTTGGGCATTTCAGTGAGAGTGGTTCCAGAGAGGGTCAGCTGAGGGAAGAAGACACACCTCAGTTCCTCCTTTTCTGCTACCCATCCAGCAAGATTTGAGCAAGCAGCCTCACACTCCCACTGCCACAGCTGAGGGACATGCCCTTTGCCATGTCTCTCTCAGGACCATGATGGACTATATCACTGAAGCAGAAGTCAAAGTATAACCCTACGCTTAATTGCTTGTCAGGTATTCATTCAGAATGAGGCAAACCTTCAGTCACATGGTTTATGTCTATTGGTATCTCACCATATGGTGAATTAACACTGGAACACATTTAGAACACTTGCTTATTTATTAACTTAAAGTTGCAATCAACCCGTTTCATGTAAACATAACTTATTTTTAATGAAAATTAAAATTAAGTAATTTTTTTTTTAGAAAAAGCATAAGCTAGCCAGAAGAACGGCATTCTTTTACATTTCTGTGCATCTCCTCAGTGACTGCCTTAATAGGAGACAGATGGGTCTTCAATTCCCTTCTGCATTCTAACTGTTGCAATATGTTGTTTTGCTTGAATTGTGCAAAAATGGTTTGGTTGTACACAGATCATATGTATGGTAAGAAAATGGAAGCACATTTCAAAATACTTCCAGATTCTATGGAATCTCTTTTCTTAAAGATTTATTTTATTTTTTTAAATTACACGTATTGGTGTGCCTGTGTGTGGGTGGGTGCATGTGAGTTCAGTACCCATGGAGGCCAGAAGAGGGCATTAGATCTCCTGGCACTGCAGTCACAGGCAGTTGTGAGCATCCTGACATAGATGCTGGGAACCACATTTGGGTCTTCTACAAAAGGAGTACATGCTCTTTTCTTAACCACTGAGCTGTTTCTCCAGCCAAGGTTCTCCAAAATTCTAAAGCTTATGTCATCTAACCAATTTTTGCTCGTGATTACTGCCTGTTGTTTTTCTCAAAATGACTAGTTCACTGTTATATTTTTAGAAAAGTGTCTGGCACACTCCTTTCTCAGTAGCTGTAGTTCATGTTACAGGCTGCTATGGATCAGCTATGGAATGCCATCACCCAGTAACATGTCAGGTGCTGCCTGGGTCCCCAGACAATGGTGCTGATGAGAGACAGTGGAAGATATTAAGAGAGGAGACCTAATGAGTGCTTCTAAGGGTATTGGGGTGTGTCCTTGAAAGTGTGTGTGTGTGTGTGTGTGTGTGTGTGTGTTTTTCCTTGTGCACACCACCTTTATATTTCTCTATCCTGGTTCCCATTGACAAATCTTAGGCTGCATCTTTATCTTGGTTATTTTCACTTTGTCAAGTCCTGCCCTGCTTTTGTCCAATAGGGCTGCAGAAATGGCGTGCGGAATGCTTTGCCTTCACTACTTGCCTCTGAGCCACAGCCTTCTGCCTTTTCTCACCTATGTCTGAACTCCCCAAGGCTGAGGTCACTGGTCTAGACATGGGCAGCCTCTCAGTATTGTAGAATATTATTTTAAGATGTATTACATTTCATTATGCTGTGGAATATTTGTTTAATGATGCAAAGATTTGTTGCAATCCTTTATGTTGCATCTGTTTAACTCTATGAAGCTGTGTTACTGTGTCTGTCTAAAACANCTGATTGNTCTTGTAAAGAGCTGAATGACCAATAGCAAGGCAGGAGAAAGGATAGGTGGGGCTGGCAGGCAGNGAAAATAAACAGAAGGAGAAATCTGGGAAGAGAGGAGGAAGGAGCAAGAAAAGAAGGAGCCAGACACCCAGATACACAGATAAGAAGGAAAGATATACAGAATTAGAAAAAGGTAAAAGCCCAGAGGCAAAAGGCAGACAGGATAATTTAAGTTAAGAAAAGCTGACAAGAAACAAGCCAAGCTAAGGCCAGGCATTCATAAGTAAGAATAAGTCTCTGTGTGTATTTTTGGGGGGAGTTGGGTGGCAGGCCCCCCAAAACAGCAAAGGGTAAAAGGTTAAAACAACCAACAACACCNCAGGACTCTCATGTGTGACCACTCTCATCAGTGGTCCTCAGGGAGGCAGTGGAGCTGAGTCCACACTGGCTGTGGGACACAGAGCTGCATCTGGGGTNTGCCAACGTAAGTGAGGTTAGTCAGTGGCTGCCCAGCAGATTGCTTCATGGAATTTGAACTTGAACAATTGTCCTGTAGAGGAGTCTTAAGGAGCTGGCGCAGTCACCACCATCCAGGCATGGAGGGCAGCCAGTGTCCACAGTGGGACCAAGAGCTCACGGTGGCATGGCCAGGCCTCTTGGAACTGGTACAGTGGAGCAACCTTTGGCCATCTCCACTCAGGCTTCATCTCTTTCCATCTGAATCCACTGTAGGAAGCTTTGATTCCTGCCTCAGGCCTGCATCTCAGACTCAAGCCTCAAGCTCTGAACTACTCTCCATGAGACCTTGGCTTGCTCAGGCCTCCACATGGGACAAGGACAGAATGATCAGAATGACAAGGATGTTAAAGACATTGAAAACTTGATCCTGTAGGAGGTTTGAAAGCTCTGTTATTGAGTCACCTAACTTGTCAGGACCTAGGGGCTGGGGTGGCTAGAGAGGGTGACAGTACACCTAGACCTTGATCCCATGGCCATCTCCACATGGACAGACCCTGCTACCTTCTAAACCTCACCTGTTCCTTCCAGCATGCACAGGTGCTAAGGCTATCCTGGGCTAATGGGTCACCAGCATCTCAGAACAGAATACCTGATCTATGGCAGATACCTGTTAGATCCTCCCCACCATGCAGTATTCTTTTTTTCAGATATATTTTAAAATTGATTCTGTGAGACGTTTGTTGGAGGCCTTGGTTTTAATCTCAGCACCACTTGTTTCCATGTGGACAGTCCACGTGAACGGGATGGTTTATGTTGTCTTTTCCCCCACATGCATTTATTGATGCATTCTCTTTGAAAAATTGAGATCCATTTGGTTGAGGGCCAAATAGCAACTTAGCTGAAGCAGAACGTGCTTTTAGCATCGCCAAGTGTCCAGCGACACAACTTGAACTCAATTAAGCTGCTTCCAGGACACCTCTCCATTTGTGTTCCATAATGGAAAGTAGAGTAAATGAAAAAGCAATCAGTGTAAATATGTAGAACGGACACTCTCATAATCATTGGATCATTGCTGGAAATTAAAAAGCAAGCACGAAGGCCCACCGTTTACTTGTGATATTGTACGGGGCCTCACAGACTTGAATAGGGCGCTAATTAAAGTTGGGTAGTAATGGGATCGATGGAGTTTGATTACCTTGCTGAATCCAGACGGGCCAGGGCTCTGTCCTCATGGCAATGGTTAATATTCTCACAGAGTTCAAAGGTACAGAGACCGGGGCTTTTATTGATAAATGCTCAGAAGCTCAGGTACACATTAATTTCCAAGGACTGGTGTAGGCAAAGTAGAAATGAATGCACGGCCATGGTGGAATTAAATGCATTTTTCATCATCTGTGAACTTGGAAGAGGAAAAGGCTTTCAAGACCTTAATAAGGGAGAGAGGATCTTCACGGCGGCCCNGTCTCTCATGGTGAGCTGCAGCCAGACATGAAGGTTACTCTGCAGGGTCCAGCTGCCCTGGGAAAGAGATGGNGCAGGGTGTTTTCAGTCACTGGTTATGAAGCTCACAGAGATGCTTATGCCCTCAGCAGGATGGAGCCAGCACCTGCTCACCTGGCTGCCTCAGTCTCCCAATATAAAAGATGGTGGGAGGGTACCTCTCACAAACCCTCTGCAGGTGGGACCAGTGTGCGAAATTTGCAGGTTCGAGGTACCTATGCCTCAGGAAGGGGGCACACTGGTCACTGCCACTTGTACTGCTGTCACTCATCTCCATATTCACCAAAGTGTCAACATGCCTGGGGATTCTCCTTCCCGTGAATGTCACCTCCTTCCTTTGGTGGAACAGATGGATTCTCTACCTCTGCAGCCAGACTAGGCCAGCTCCACGTGACAGCCCGAAAGCCCTCACCTCCTAGATCCCCCACACCACGATTAAGTGAGTAGCTCATGAGAGATTTACTCTGCAGGCACATTATCAATTGGAATCCTGGCAGGGCGACAGTGGTAATTAAAGATAGTTAATGCAGCCTGTGTTTACCGAGAAATGACAGGGTTGAGGGCAGCCAGTGGCATGAANGCCACTGGGCACACTAGGGACAACAGTAGAGGGAAGTTTACCAACTACCAACAGGGGCTAGGAAGATGAGAAGGGAGCTTTCTAGAGCCTTGAGGGGGGGGAGCTGCTGTTGGAGAAGGACTCAGAGGCTGGACTGTCCCCTGCTCCTGCCATACAGGGACACAGTCAGTCAGAGACACCTGTAGATGGGCTCCTGGATGCTCACTCTCTGGTTCCACCCTCCTTGCCTGCCTTGGCAGTCTCTCTTGCGCTACCTGAATGAAACCACTTGGAAGGCAGAGGGTAGGATGGGGTTCTGATGTGTTCATGCAGGACAGACCTCTGGACAGGAGGAAGGGNGAGGTGGAAGNGCATTGAGGGGCAGCAAAGATGTCCTAGTCTTCTGCCCCTGGAATNAAGGTTCTCTGACTTCCTGGCTTCAGTCTAATTCNAAGCTGGCNTCTCTGGGATCCAGGGGTCCTTGATGGNCAAAGAATGGGNGANATGGAACANCTTACCTTAACAAATTGCTCTAAGGAGCATCAGGCCGAGCCGGAACGTTCATGATTGCACCCAGCTCCGTAGTATGAGTACCTCACTGTTCAGTCATCCATTCAGAGGGGTGTGTCTTCTGTCTGCATCACACGCATCTAGACTGTTAGTGGACGTGAATCTTCAGCCTACATGGTAGACATGGGAACTTTGTGCCAAGATCATTTGTCCCTTAATCTCCATCTAGTTCTCCATCCTTTCATGTGGCTATAGAAAAATGCCAGAAGCTGGGTAACGTGTGAACAGACATTTATCTCTCATAGTCTGGGAGGGTAGAAAATCGAAGGTCTAGGTACAGCTATTGAATCAGGTGAGAGCTACCCTCTTCCTCAGTAAGGTCACATCCTCACATGGTTGGGGGCAGAAAGGNAGTGAGAGCTGTGATGTTTGGTTTTAATTATCAACTTGCCACAACCTAGACTCACCTAGAAAGATAGTCCCAACTAGGTAATTATCCAGACCAGATTGGCACGTTTGTGGGATATTGTCTTGATTGCTTAGGGATGTGGGGCAGGGCGGGGGCTTTCCTCTGTGGGTAGCACTATTTCACGGGCCAGGCCTGAGCTATATAAGAGCGAAGAATGCTTGCTGAGCAGGAGCAGCAAGCCAGCAGGCAGCATGGGTACATTCCCTTCTCTCTGCCCCTGACTGTGGATGTGACCGGTGTCTCAAACTCTCACCTCTGTGATTATCCTANAAAGATGGACAGTCACCGGAATTGAGAACCAAAATAAACCCTTTCTTTCTCTACGTCGCTTTTAGTCGGGATGTTTTACCACAGCAACAGAATGAAATTATAACAAGGGACTAGTCCCCTCCTGCCCTGTGATTATGTGCTAACCCCATTAGTGAGGATAGAACCCTCATGGCTTGGTCACCTCNGAGGGGCTCCACTCTCAGTTCCACCACAGTGGAGATTAAATGTGGACATAGGACTTTGGGGGGACATTCAGACTTCAGCAGTGTTTCAGAGGACAGCCTGGCCCCTGTCCACAGCATGGGTTGAAAATGTCAGTAGGGCTTGTGGTAGCTCCAGCCTCTCCAGGGCCACTTTATAATCTCATTTTAATAAGGCCATGATGGGGAAGCTGCCCGGCAAAGCAGAGAGGGCAAGAGCCTGGAGAAGCAGACAGCTCCCAGGAGGAAGTCTGCTTGGCNGTCTGACTNGGGGAAATGGCATGACCTGTGTCTCTGCCTCTTGGCTTCCTGTGACATGGAGTCATGCAAATGTTCCATCATGATACTTAGGAGTTACATAGCATAATGAGTCTCCAAAAAATACCAGCATTGTGAGGCCCACAGAGCTCAGCTGTCTAAGCCTGGTATCAAGGAAGAATAGGTAGAAACTGAGAGAAAAGTGACCCTTAGGGTGGGACAGGACCTCATCTGAATGGCCTNTGACCTCTCTGGGGGACAGGCCTGGGTTGAACAGGAAGGAGAGACTGTTTTCTGCCCTTTGACCTTGTTGGCTCTGGTGGGGCAACCGAGCTAAGGATTTTTGCTTCAAGAAGAGAAAACAGAGACCTTGGCTTTTTAGTGNACTTGTTCCGTCTCTCAATCAGGGTGGCCATGGTGAGTGTCTGGTCCTCTGAGCTTCTGATACAATGACAGGTATAAGGACATTGACAAGTCATGTCAGGGCCAGTGCAGGGTCATTGTGAGAGATCTATTTCCTTCACTTCTGTCATTCCTGTGTTACCAACATAGTGTGTTCAAGCCCTGCACTGCATCAGNGAATGTGGCCTTATTTGGATGCAAGGTCTTTGCAGATGTGGCTAAGATGAGGTCACACTGGGTCCGGATGAGTCCTTAGTCTNATGACTGGTGTCCTTATGAGAAGAAGGAAGTAGATGGGAAACGGAAAGAGGTCACTAGAAGAGGGGTGCAGATGCAGAACCTGGGCTCAGGGAGCTGAAGAGGGAGGGTGCTCCTGGTACCAAAATCAGGAAGAGGCAGGCGGCTTCCTGGGATCCTGTGGGAACACCTTGGATTCAGCCTCCAGAACTGAGATGCATTCCCATCACTTAAAGCCACATGGGCCATGGTGGGTGTTTTGTTATGGCAGCCATGGGAAGCTTGAGCAGCCTGACTTCATATTGTTAGACTTATTATATGGGTGTATGTGTGTGCCTGTGTATGCACGCATGTGCACGCACACACACTAATACACCGCATTTATGCATCTGACTCCCAGTTCTGACACACTTCCCCTGTGCCCCTGTGTATTTTACACCAAGCTGATTGTTCCAAGAGACGAGTGAACCTTAGTGTCCCACTAGCAATTCCCATCACTGTGGAGACTCCTGGTCCCCACTCCTCCACCCCATAGTAAATGACAGAACAGAAAATAGTCTTTTCATAGGATAAGATGTGGTAGGGTGGGACAGAATACCCCTGGAGATCTTTGCTCTAAGCTTGGTCTAACACTGCATGGGAGAAAACCAACGCCACTATCCCTACAGAGATCCCCTAGAAGCCAGTTTGATGCTCCCAGGAGAAGGACCTTCTCCCCTCCTACACCCTTTCCTATTCATCATGACATCATGAAGACAAATGAGGCCATTGCTTTAAAAGTATTTTGAATACTGGAATAGAACGGTACTCTGCACAGACTGGACTTGCTCTGCTCATGAGCAGACTGAGGTTTCTTTCCATTTTCTCCAACTAATATAGTCCACTTGTTCTTCCGGTGTGTTAAAATGACAGGCCATTAACTCTAGTTCTTAAAGCCAGAGCTCCTCAGCCTGTGCTCATGCTTTGCACAACTACTGGCCGTGCAGGTCGGGAGCTCGCCCATAGCAAGCAAGCCTTANCAAGGCATCATCTCTAATCTGAAGACTTGACAGCCCTGGAGTAAAACCTGGGACTCTTCCAAGTGTCTGGGGGTCAAACGTTACCAAGAATATTCATGCTCACGAACTTTTGGATGGAGCTAAGTGTCTTGCATGCTTCTGCGGCTAGACTGGGAAGACAGGGCCGCCTGGAACACCCAGGGGTGCAGAGAGCCAGCATATTCCACTGGTCTGCAGAGCTTTAAATGTCCTCTGCTTCTCAAACAAGGAAAAAGGAGGGAGGAAGGAGGGGGTCACTGGTCCTCTGGATGGGAATCCAAGCATTCCATAAGAAATGGAATGATTGCTGGCTGAGTTATCTTTAGGTAAGGGTCTGGCTTGTTTTATCTCTAGAAGGTAAGCATGCTGCCTGCTTCTCCACCTGACCCTGTTCAAGGCCAAGTACTTCTTCTGTAGCCTGTTTCTTTCTCGGCNGTAGGAAATCCTGTCCCAGAGTTGTTGGGACCAATCCCCANTCCTCTCAATTCTATCACAGAAGGAAGTGTGGTCACCAGGATGTAGCCTGTAGCCTTCTGCTCTACAAAGCAAATGTNTATAGACTGCTTACCCTGTTCCTCTCTGAGGCAAGTAGGGGCCTGAGCCTCAGTGGTTGGATGTCAAATTGCAGGCCTCAGTTTGCTAGGGGAGAGTGCACCTGCCAGGTTCTGAGGGAATTTCTGAGTCTGCCCTGCATAATGCTTCAAAGATGACCCAGGGCTGCCCCCCCCCGTGTTATCTCAGGAACAGGCTTTGCCTGTGTTGCCTGGTGGGACAGTGGGTCCTGATGCCACACCGGTTCAGAAAATACTCCCTTGCTACGTTTAAGAACTTTAGAATTGGGTCCCAGCATCCTCTCTAGCAGGCCTCTGCTCTGAGCTTGGTGTCCAACCCTTATCATCACCCTCTGGCCAAGATGCTTTAGGGAACAGAATAGCATATGGCAACCAATCTGACTGGGGACACAGCCAGACATCCCTGACAACTTGAGGCTGCCAGGGTGACCTGATTAGCAAGATGGATGGCCCAGCAATGCCCTATGCAGGCCAACCTTGCAGTGGCTCAGACTACGCTCCTCTCTGTACTGGCTACATCTGCCCACCCCTGCCTCATGGGCCCTGAAGGCCCAAGGCCACTGTCAGCCTTATTAGGACAACACGGTGGCTGGCAGGGACAGCCAGCATGCACTGGCCTCCTTCTGCAGGAAAGTGTGAAGAGCTATTTGATTTGCTGAGCCTGCCTGAGGCATCTCCTAGCTGAGGGCTTCACAAGGGACCACTGTCTCAGCCACAGGGCATAGGTGGCCCATGGATGTGGGCAAGAACTGGAGCTCAGAGGCAGCAGGCTCAGACCTAGAGCCAAATTCTGTGTCTGGCAGCATTGTGGCTTCTCAGCAACACCTCCTTCAAGCCATGGCCTTTCCATCTCTGAAATGAGAACTCTGGACCACAGCCTGGATGGAGCATGGGTCAGCTGTCCTCTGAGTAGAATACTTGGAGGATAGGAAAAGAATGTTCTAGAATGTTGGCATGTAGCTATGTCAACATGAATGTGCAGCCCTTCATGGGTTTTCTCAATACTTGGTTTTGTGAGTCACCTTAACATCACTTGCCACTCCAGAATAATACCCAAACCTCCNGAGACCTGCCCAGCACTGGGTGCAAAGAAGGGTTGGCCCTGGGCTGGGGTGACAGGACAGCGACACGGGCAGTGGGTGGGCACTGTCTACAGAGGGTTTGAAGGCAAGGAGGAGAGCAAGGTCATCAAGCTCTTAGCTCCTTTTCTCTGGCCATTTGGTCATGGAAAATGAGAAGACAGTCTCATCTGTGGGGAGCTCCCTGACCTAGATCACAAGGCTTTGTTCTTTACTTATGTGAGTATGCACATGTGCATACATACAGAGACACACAGACATACATGCAAAGACACACAGAGACACCTACAGACATAATACTATGTACACAGTCACATACCACAAACATATACAGATACACACCACACACAAGGACATACACATACATCACAGACGTGGACATAGGCAGGCAGACAGACACACACGTGTGTGTGTGTGTGTGTGTATGTGTGTGTGTCTGTGTCTGTGTCTGTGTGTCTGTGTGTCTGTGTCTGTGTGTCTTTGTGTATGTATGTATGTATTTGGGCACAGATTTTGTGAGGGTTAATGTCATAGTCAGCTAAGCCTCAGGAAG
>LZPO01088005.1:9840-21121 GCA_001675575.1 Neotoma lepida | reverse complement strand
GAGAGGCCCGGAGTGCCCTGAGAGGGGGGTCGAGAAGACTCCTTCATAGCCTTTTCTCCTTGGGAAATGACTGAATCAATGTCAGGGGAGGGGGAGGTTTTTGGACTCTAAGAATGTCATTAATCAAATTCCAATAAGAGAAAGTAACAACAGGGACCTTTTTAGGACCAAAACCACGATAGTGATCAGTCAGACAATCTCCTACTCTTTTCCAGCATTTTTCATCAATCGTTTCCTCTTGGGGGAACCAGGGACAGCAGTCCCCTAAGTGAAGGAAGAAGTTTTTGAGGTCTTTTTTGCGAACCCTTACCCCTCGTGTCTTGAAGGCCTCCTTGATGCCCTTGACAAAAAGATCATGAGAAGAAATTCCCTGTCCCATGGCTTAGACTATAGTTTAGACTAACCTCATCCTTCCTGCTCTCCTCTGGATCGTCACTAATCAAGTTGGGCAGTCTTGATGGACGATCACTCTGAAATCTCCACCAGACGTCTGGGCTTTCCAGGAGAAGGACGTTCAACTCCCGTCACGGTGAGGGTCGAGTCCCACGTTGGGCGCCAGTTGCCCCGGCCAGTGGGGTCTCAACAGGGGCGACCCACCTGAGGGAGAGAATGAAGGGACGGGAGACACAAAGGAAGACAGCAAGACAGGATTCTGATCAAGCTGCAAATTTTATTTTTCACACTGTGGTTTAAGTATCTTGCAAGGGAGGGGAGAGGGCAGGAAGGAGGAGTATGCAGGTTCAGTGGTTGGGGGAGCTGGCAGCAGAAGGCAGGATGTTGGCTGGGTGAGAAGGGGGCACCGGTCAGGGTCTACTGTCTGGTTGCTGTTACCCAACCGCATGTGTTCCAGGTATTCTATCTTGGGTACATCTAGTCTCTGGGCAAGCAAGGTGTTGCTTGTGCTAGAAAAGGTTGGTGGTTGTGTGACCTGCTTTTCTAGGAGACTCAGTAACTTTCCATGGTTCATCTCTGGCCCCTAACAGGTTTGCCTTTCCATTTTGACTAGCCCTTCTTCTGAGACTAGAGAGATTTTTCATTTTCTGTGACTCTTCCTAGAGGTGTATCTGCACAAAGTTGAACTATGGGACTGGTGAAATGTGCTGTTGNCTGTCAAATGTAGTCACTGAGTGATCTTGCCTTGCTGTGTGGGAACATGAGGGTAGGGCTACACATTAAGCACCCAGGCAATCAGGTAGAATCAAAACCTTATTCACTCCATGGATTCTATGAATCTGCTGGGAACAAGATGCCAAACTACAGACCTGCTGAGGCCTGTGTACTACCTGGGGGCTGTAGTTAGAGCCACAGCCCTAAAGTCATCACAGCAGTATAGGCTCTGGATCCTGCAGTGACCACTGGAACCTGAGAAGTCAGAACCCCATGCCCACACTGCCCTCAGTCTCTCCTTGCTAAAGACAGCCTGGTACTATCACAAAAATAGACAGGAAGATCAGTATAATAAAATAAAGAACCTAACAAGGAAACAAAAAGCTATACCCGCTTAATTTTTGACAAAAGAGCCAAAACATACATGGGAAAAAATGGCCTATTCAAGTAGTAGCACTGTCAAAACTGGATATCCACCTATAGAAGAGAAAAAGTGCATTCCTTTCACCTTGTACAAAAACCAATTCAAAATACAGCAAAGACCTTAGACTACAACCTGAAATGCTGAAACTACCAGAGGAAAACACAGAGAATGNTCTTGAAGACAGTGGGGTAGACAAGAACTTTCTGAATGGAACACTAATAGCCCAGCGACTAGCCCCAAGTATCAACAGATGAGACTCCATGAAATACAACATTTTACACAGCAAAGGAAAATATCATCAGAGCATGCAGTCTATGGGACTGGAGAAAGCCTTTACCAGCTGTACTTCACACAGGGGGCTGATATCAAGAAGTTACAGAAAATTGCAGAAATTAAGTATCAGGGAAATAAAATCACCAATCAACAAATGGGCTAATGAATTGAATAGATTTTTTAAAAGGCACAGAAAGGGTCAATTACTTTTTTTGAAAATAGATTTTTTTTCTCATACAATGAATCCTGATTGTAGTTTCCTCTCTCATTTCCTCCCTGCCTCCCCTCCCCTTTGTATCAACTCCCTTTCTGTCTCACACTAGAAAAAAACAGGCTTCTAAAACAATCAAACATGACAACATAAAATACAATAAGATGAAGCAAATACTTTCATATTGAAGTTGGACACTGCAACTCAACAGAAGGAAAAGAGTCCCAAGAGTAGGTATAAGAGTCAGAGACACATTCATTATCCTAGTCAGGAGTCCTACAAAAATAGCTATAACATACACACTGAGGACCCAATGCTGACCCATGTAGGCCCTGTGCTTGCTGCTTCAGTCTCTGTGAGATCATATGTGCCTTGCTAAGTTGATTCAAAAAGTCTTGTTTTCCTGGTGTCCTCCATCCCCTCTAGCTCTTACAATCTTTCTGCCTCCTCTTCCATGAGATTTCCTGAGCTCTGAGGGGAGAGATGTGATGGAGACCTCCAATTTAGATTCTATGTCCTCACCATGTCTGGCTGTGGGTCTTTGCATCTGCTCCCACCTGTTGCTGGAAGTTGCCTCTCTGATGATGACTGGATGAGGCACTGATCTATGAGTATGGCAGAATATCATCAGGAAACATTTTATTAATTTTTTTTAGACCAGTCCTGTTTGGTTTTACCCTTGGTCTCTGGGCTATCTAGTCTCTGGTTCTTAATTACCCAGACATTGTCAGGTGTGGGTTCCTTCTCATGGAGTGGGCCTTAAGTCAAATCAGACATTGGTTGTGTATTCCTGTAAGTTCTTTGCTATCATTGCCCTTACATATTTTGCAGGCAGGACAGATTGTAGGTCAAAGATTTTGTGGCTGGTTGGTTGGTGTCCATGTTTCTCTTTTGGTAGCCTACAGAGTACCTGTCTGCACCAAAGAGACTAGAATGTAAGGGTGAGGGCTCCATGTAGGCAATAGCTAGACTTCTCCATATTCAGTGAATTGTGCGGATGTTGTACTTGGCAATAGGATCCCACAGTCAGTTTGTAGAGAGCAGCCCTTAGCATCAGCCTGGGTTGTTTGAGGATTTCCACGGGAACCCGTTGGCCAACAACTCTATTGAATGCAATCCAGTCCCACCATTGGAAGCCTTGCCTATAAGCCTAAAAGAGATGACCAATTGAGACTCCATATCCCCCATTACTAGGGGTCCTCATTAGTATCACCCTCATAGATTCCAAGAAGTTTCTTCTGCACTAGGTTTCCACACCACTCCCTAAGTTCCCCCAGTTCCAGTCATCTCTCTCCACACTCTCTACTCCCATCCCATCACTCGTCACATGATCCTTCCCACTTCTGTCCCCACCTATCCCCAGACCACCTGTAAAATCAATTCTATTTCCTCTTTCCAGGGAGATCCATGTATATTCCCCTAGACCCTTTTCTCTCTACCTAACCTCTCTGGGTCTACAGATCTTAGCTTGGTTATTATTTACTTAATGGCTAATATCCACTTATAAGTGAATATATACCACATTTATCTTTCTTAGTCTGGGTTACCTCACTCAGGATGTTTTTTTTTTTCCCTAGTTCCATTCTTTTGCCTGCAAATTTTATGATGTCATTTTTCTTAATAGCCGAGTAATACTCTATTGTGTGAATGTACCACACTTTCTCTATCCATTCTTCTGTTGCGGGGCATACAGGTTGTTTCCAGTGTCTGGCTATTATGGATAAAACTGTAATGAACATAGTTGAGCATGTGTCCTTGTGGTAGGATGGATTGTCTTTTGGGTATATGCCCAAGAGTGATATAGCTGGGTCTTGAAGTAGATTGATGTCCAGTTTTCTGAGAAACTGCCATAATGATTTCCAAAGTGGCTGTACAAGTTTGCACTCCCTCCAGCCATGGAGGAGTGTTCCCATTGCTCCACACCCTCACCAGCATGAGTTGTCATTTGTGTTATTGATCTTAAGCATTCTGACCGGTGTTAAGATATATTCTCAAATTATTTTTGATTTGAACATTCCTGATGGCTAAGGATGTTGAACATTTCTTTCAATGTTTCTCAGCCATTTGAGATTCCTCTGAGAACTCTCTGTTTAGATCTGTATCCCACTGTTAAATCAGATTATTTGTTTTTTGATATGTAGTTGGATATTAGTCTTCTATCAAATGTGTTGGTAAAAATCTTTTTCCATTCTGTATGATGCTTCTTTGTCCAGTTGATGGTGGCCTTTGTCTTACAGAAGCTTTTCAGTTTCATGAAGTCCCCTTTATTAATTTTTGATCTCAGTGCCTGGTGCTGTCTGTTCTGTTCACAAAGTTGTCGCCTGTGCCAATGTNGTCAAGGCTGTTCCCCATTTTCTCTTCTATCAGGTTCAGTGTATCTGGTTTTATGCTGAGGTCTTAGATCCTGCCAATAACTATTTTTAAACGTGTTCAGTATCTTTAGTAATCATGGAAATGCAAATTAAAACTACTTTGTGATATTGCTTTATCCCAGTCGGAAAGGCTGCCATCAAGAAATCTAACAGCAAGGGCTGGAGAGATGGCTCAGTGATTAAGGGCACTGGCTGCTCTCCAAAAGGACTTATGTTCAATTCCTAGTACCCACATGGCAGCTCCAAACTGTCTGTAACTCTAGTTCCAGGGTATCTGATACCCTTACATAGACATACAGGCAGGCAAAACACCAGTGCACATAAAATAAATACAAATAAATGATTAAAAAATCATCGAATTGCAAAAAAAATCTAACTGCAAAATTTGGAGAGAATATGGCAGAAGATGAACTCTTATTCAGTGCTTGTGGGGATTCAAATTTATACAACTATTGTGGAAATCAATTTGAATGTCTGTCAAAAAAATAAAGTAGAACTACCACATGACCCAGCTATTTGACTTCTGGACATGCATCTAAAGAACTCTACAACCCCCACAGAGGTATTTGCACCCCATGTTTATTGCTGCTTTATTCACTGTTGCAAAACAATGGAACCAACCTAGCTGTTCATCAAGAGATAAATGGATAATGAAAATCTGATACAAGTATAAAATATAATACTATCCAGCTGAAAAGAAAACTGAAATCACAAAATTTGCAGGAAAATGGAAGGTCTTAGGATGTATATAATTTTATGAAAGTCACAGAATCTCAGAAAGTGCCTGTAAATATATGTATGTATATATAATGTGTGTTATGTGTACAATATTATATATATATGTGTGTGTGTATGTGTGTGTGTATGTGTGTGTGTGTATGTGTATGTGTGTGTGTATGTGTGTGTGTGTATGTGTGTGTGTGTATGTATATGTGTGTGTGTAAAGCAAGTGTAAATGTGGATACACTGCAACATGTAGAGAGGAGAACAAGAAAGGGTAAATACTGGGTGATGAGGGAGGACTAAATGCAGGTAATGAATATGTGAGTCATGAAAGGGACTCTGAAGCTAATTGTTTTTATAGTCTTAACACTGTCCTTTTTCTTTTTTGCTGCTGAATAATTGCAAAACAGTAAAATTGGTAATGAGAAATGAAATANCAGTTGGTAAATTTTTATAGTGTGTTTATCTGTGTGTGTGTGTGTGTGTGTGTGTGTGTGTGTGTGTGTGTGTGTGTGTGTGTGTGTGTAAAGCAAGTGTAAATGTGGATACACTGCAACATGTAGAGAGGAGAACAAGAAAGGGTAAATACTGGGTGATGAGGGAGGACTAAATGCAGGTAATGAATATGTGAGTCATGAAAGGGACTCTGAAGCTAATTGTTTTTATAGTCTTAACACTGTCCTTTTTCTTTTTTGCTGCTGAATAATTGCAAAACAGTAAAATTGGTAATGAGAAATGAAATACAGTGTGAAGGGTCACAGCCTCAGAATGGTTATTCTAACTATCAATCTAAGTTCATTGAAATGTATGGCTAATCTCACTATTTTATAGTTTTAATTATTTAAAAAAGAAAGTATTTTTCTATCCTTGTCTATAAAATGGAAATCAAAGATTTGAAGAATGAGAAAGATTCAGTGCAGAGTTGCTAGCTAGAGAAATGAGAAAAGGAAGAGTTGGTTTCTGGGAGATGTTGGCACCATGGAAACAGAGACCTTGGCCCTGCAGGCATGCGGACTGAACTTCTCCAGGCAAAGGAATGTGTTTCTAAGCGAATTTTCTTCCAGCTCCTCCAGATGAGAAATAACATTTTGAGTTCAGCTTTCTGAGACCCTAAGCAGAGTATCTAGCCATGCTCTGCCAAGGAGACACATGGAAACACAAGGAGACTATGAACTAATTAACAAATGAGTGTCATTTTAAGTCTTTATGTTTTGAGTACTTTGTTACAAAGCAAAATCAACATACAGTAAATCTAACTACTTTCTAGTGAATACATATATTCACTAGAATATACATTATATATATATACATCTTCTAGTGACATGCGTGTGTGTATGTGTGTGTGTGTGTGTGAGAGAGAGAGAGAGAGAGAGAGAGAGAGAGAGAGAGAGAGAGAGAGAGAGAGAGAGAAAGAGAAACCCTGGAAAGTATGAGTGAAAGAGAAATGGTCACACTTTCTTTTCACATTTCTTATTTCTTGTCATCACAGTTTTTTTCTGAATCAAGTTCTTCTATATCATCAGGTTGACATCACCATCATTCTTTATAGTATGTCCTCTATCTTGTCCAGAAGAAATTGGGAATTGCATTCACTGGAATTGTCTCTGTGGATGATTCCAAGTTAAAATTTCCCAAACAAGAGAAACCAGGTGGATTCTGAAGGCAGTGAAGAAGACAGTGGTGTCCTCTGCAAGCAGGAACAAGGCTGACAGGCAGGGAGGCAGAGAGGAGACCACAGCATCCTCCTGGGAGAAGCATTTTGAATTTGTTTTAGTTGAATTGGGTGAGGTAAAGCCAGTTTCATGTTAAGTATGTGATGTATTCTGAACACACTCCTCGTTCCCTGCTACCCTCCCCTTTCTCTGCNTCCCCTCCTGTCTGCTCTCCGTGTTCCATTAGGCTCTTTCTCTTCAGTTTTCTTAAGATTTAGTGTTATTTATTTATGTGTATGTGCATACCACAGGTGCCCAGGGAAGCTAGAAGAGGGTATCAGACCTCCTGGAACTGGAGCTGGAGTTATAGATGGTTGTGAACCACTGAGAATGGGTTCCGGGAACAGTTTGAGTCATTTGGAAAAGCAGCAAGCACTCATAACCACTGAGACACCTCTCTGGCCCTTCCTTTATCATTTCATATACCTGTAAATGTATTTTTGTATTTATATAAATTTAGAACCCACAAATGTCAGAATGTTATATTCCTCTTTTTGAGACTGACTTAATTCACTTATTATGAATATCTTCAGTGGGATCCACTGTTTCTCCAACTGTATGGATGTACCAAGTTGCCTTTGTACATTCCTCTGTTTGTACATTCCTCCTGTTGCATAATTACTGTGAATAGTGTTATGCTAAATACTGATATNTAAGCATCTCTGTGATATGTGGCTTGGAGTCTTTTGTGTAAATATTGGGGAGNATATGAAAATGATCCACTTCACTGAAAGAGCCAGAGACAGCAAGAGTTTGGAAATCTCTTGCTTTTTGGCTGAGCTCTGAAGCATCCTGTGTGCTGAGTTCTGTGTAGCCATCCTCAGTCTTTCTCCATTTCCTCTCCCAAGAGCAGTATAAGACCTTTGCTCTCATATGACACCCTATGTACCCGATATCTTGGAATCTTGATATGTTTTTATGACCAGACTCAAAGTGACATCTCTGTTCATCCATTTGCCTATAGTTCAGATGTGGAATGTGATATAGANTTAGTCCCCAGTTTGGGATTATTGAAAGGTAATAGAAACCAATAAAAAGATGNGGTTCTGACACATCACTTGTGGCTTGGATCTTTGAGCCCTGAGTGGGAGTAGTGAGGAAATAAAGAAATGAAAAATACACAGTCATGCATTCAGTAAAACTGGGGTCAAGTGGGCGTCTGCTAACTCGGAAGCCTGGAACCTCAGTGTGATTATTAGGAACAGCGCTGGGGCAGGCTTGGCTAGTCTNGGTAGGAGGTCTCTGTAGATGAGGAGGGAGATGCAGTTGTTAATCTTTCCACACAGTGATCTTGAGGATAGACTCCCGAGGACAGCTTTGCCATCCNTCTTGTGCATCACCTGGGGCTTTGCCACTCCCTGGGCCTGAGAACTTGAAGTTATGTAGTTATCCCAGAAACTCTGGTAGCTTGTGTGACATGACCTGAATGCTTACAAATCTTATTTCAGTCATAGAAAGATTTATAAAAATTCATAAATATGTAAAACTAGAGAAAGGAGATTAATAAATTCACAAATGTCCATTGCCCAGTTATAACAATTAACAGCTCAAAGCAGCCTCATTTTAACATTGGCCCAAATCCTAGAATCATGTTTGTTAACTTGTAAATATTTTATTGTATTAGTTGGATGGCAGTGATTTAAAGAGTCATAAAAGACTATTACCATGCTTGAAAGAATTTTANTATTATCAAATATCTAATTGCTGTGGACGCTTAGATGGTCCTATAATAAAACAACCCAGAGCCAGATATCAGGGTGAAAGCTGAAAGATCAGAGAAGCAGAGCAAGCCACAGCCAACCTTACCTCACCAACCTCTCAGCTGATCTTGTTTCCTCAGACTGAAAGCCTCTGAGTCCTCACCTGAAAGGATCTCAGCTGAACTGCTTTAGTTCCTGTCTCCTCAGGCCTTATATACCTTTCTCCACCTTGCGGGCACTTCCTGAGATTAAAGGCATATGTGATTCTCAGCACTGGGATTAAAGGTGTGTGCCACCACTGCCTGGCTCTGTTTCCAGTGTGGCCTTGAACTCACAGAGATCCAGATGGACCTCTGCCTCCCGAGAGTATTAAGGGTGTGTGCCACCACTGTCTGGCCTCTATGTCTAACCTAGTGGCTGACTCTATTCTCTGATCCTCAGATAAGTTTATTAGGGTACACAATATATCACCACATTCCCCTTTTTTTGTCTAAAATAATAAAAGGTTACAANTAATATAAGAAAAACTATATACAATAAGTACAATAAGTATATACAATATATAGTCAAGAATTACATTAACAATGTCCAGTCCATTAACATTTGACAAATTCAAACAAAAAACTCCATTATTTATCCTATCTTGGTGAGTCCGAAATGTTGTACNTAATTCACTTTCTATCCTAACTTGTATTACCAACCAAAACCGATTTTTTGACATCTTTCAAACTTATACACTTTACACCTCTTTAGTGAGTTTCTTTTTTGAATTTGTTAACAAGGAAAACTATAATTATAACTATCTAGTCTTCAACTCCCTCAGAGTTTATTATTAATACTCAGAGAATACTATTTCCTGAGAAGGAAAGAATATTAGCTGAGTAAGCAGGAAGTGCAAACAAGTGACTTCCAAAAACTTGTGAGAAATGACAGAAACAGCTGGCTGCTTGGACCAAAACAACAACAACAAAAACAAACAAAAAAAATAAACACCAGGAAAACAAACACTCCAATTACAAATGGGCTCTGAATGGAANCAGAATGCTCTTCAAAGAAATACAAAGGGCTAGTAAATACTTTAAAAGGTGTTCAACATTCTTAGACCTCAGGGATATTCAGACTAGAGCTATTTTAAGATTCCATCTCACTCCAGATAGAATGGCCTTCATCAGGAATACAAATGACAAGAAAGAATTCGATGAATGTGAGGAGATCAGACCACTAATACACTGTCAGTGAGAATGTGAACTAATGCAGCCACTCTGGAAATCAGTCTGGAGGTTTCTCAAACAACTAGAGACAAATCTAACATATGATCAGCTATATGACTATGTGTGTTACTACAGAGATACTTTCCTATCCATGTCATTGCCTCTCTATTCACATACCCAGGAAATAGAATCAATCTCCATAGAATGGTTAATGAAAATGTGGTACATATATACAATAGAACATTTCTCAGCTGTAAATAAAATTGAAATTTGCAGATAAATGAATGGAACTGGAAAAATTATACTGAGTGAGTTCACTAAACCCCCAAAGAAGTGTTCTTTCTTATATAGGGGTCCTGATTTCAAATCTTTTGTTTTCTGTGTTCAATGTGANGGTGCATTACATGTGGAAGTTAGGAAACTAGAAATGGGTCAGGAGGGGGGATGCATTTAAAGAGAAGGGAAAGTAGAATGCAAGTGTAATGAGTAGAGAAGGGAGATACTTAGTGCAGAAGAGTTCAAGCAGGTCAAGTGAAGTAGTGGGGATGGGGAAATGGAGGTGCAGAGGACCGAGTAACCAAAATGAAGTCTGCGTGGAGGAACTTCTTGGGAACTTATGATCTTGTAATCCAAGTAAGAAAATATAGTGGGAGGGGATAGTAGAGCATATGTGATANAAAAGAAAAGAAGGAGTTAAATGTTAAGGCAGGGGTGGAGAAAGAGGATGATGGATTCATTTAAGGATAAATGACGAAGACTTATGAAACCCCACTAGTTTGTAAACAAATTGACAAAGGAGTTNGAACAGAGTACATTAGTGAACAGTGCTGTTCCCTCGGGCATGGTATGTTCATTAAAATCTCAGTGCCAGGCGCAGGTTTTCTCCCTAGGTGTTACTGGGCACAGAACACACAGAGGCACCAGAATACCTCAGGCTGTTGCCATGGCTCTTGGTTTCCTACCATAACAAGATCCTGTTGCTGAAGACACCTCACTCCTTTTAGATACAGAGAAACCAATCTAGAACTGACCAGAAAATTCTCCTTGTCTGTGGCTGTCTTTCATCGCGCTTGAAGGTACTGCGCAGGCTACTGAGTGAAGAAAACATCAATGGACCCAGCACTGTGTCCTACATGTACTGACCTTCCAGGCAAGTGAGCGCGTTAGTGCAACAGCGACAAGACTATTTATGTGGTAATCACTTTCAGTTGTATTTAAGACCTGCTCCACAGGAGGGAATTCACACCTTGTAAAGTAAACATGCTTAAGTCATAGGTGCAAAGCGAGACCCAATTGCTGTTTTCTAAACTGTCTCTCAAGTTTCCTAATTGTGTCAAACTGCTTACTTTCCTTCCTTCCTCTCTTTCTTTCTCTTTCTTTCTTTCTTTCTTTCTTTCTTTCTTTCTTTCTTTCTTTCTTTCTTTCTTTCTTTCTTTCTTCCTTTCTTTCTTTCTCTTTCTTTCTTTCTTTCTTTCTTTCTTTCTTTCTTTCTTTCTTTCTTTCTTTCTTTCTTTCTTTCTTTCTTTCTTTCTTTCTTTCTTTCTTTCT
>LZPO01088004.1:0-32412 GCA_001675575.1 Neotoma lepida | reverse complement strand
ACAGCCACCGGGACGCGAGGGCCGCACGGGCGGGCGGACACCGGTCGAGCTCCGGGGCTCGGCGGCCACGGGAGAGCCGGAGCAAAGCGAAGGCGACTCCGCGGGAGACGTTAAGAGCTCACCCTGAGGAAGCCGGAATAGCTGCCAAGTGACAGCAGCGTCTGGCGCGTGAGCACAGGCACGTGACCGCAGCGGAGGGAGGAAGCCGATAGGGCCCAAAACAGCTGCCCGCGCTGAGGCAGCCTTGCGCAGGCCAGCCCCCTGGGTGTACCAGACGCCCAGAGCCCTCGACCCTGCAGGCGACCAGTGGGAAAGAGGCCAAAAAATCCTAACATCGGTCTTCAGAGTTTAATTTACGACCTTTGAGCGTTTGGGGTTTGTTGAGTTGACCATCTCAGTGAACCTGGCACTCATACTCAGAGTTGAAGTATAAAACCGAGTCTGAAAAGTGAGTCATAGACCCAGGGTTCCAAACTTAACCGATAATGTGTATTTCAGAAAACTGCAGTTTATCTAACTTAAGTTTCTCTCAGCTTGTGGTGTTTTATCTCACAATCTGCCCTCAGCCCAAGTGTTCTCCCAGGAAGGCCTGAGCTTTCCTTTGTCTACAGATTATACCAAAGTCTATATTTTGGAGGTGGGTAAAAGCACACAAAGGAATGTATAAAAAATAACCAGTATATTTCTACTTTAAAAAAAATTGAAGTCAAGTTTTAAAAAACCATCACGAGCCAAAATCATACCTGGCTAAAAAATAATAGTGTAGAAGATTATATTTATTTTCTATCAGTACTGCAACAAATTACCACAATTTTGGTGGCTTAAATCAAGCATAAACTTATCATCTTATAGTGTGTGGGTCAGAAGTCCAGAAGAATAGGTCTCTCCCAGCTGAACAGCTTTAGGCTGGAATGAGTTTATGCTACAGGCTCAGGAAAGTCTGCTCTCCTATCATCTCCAGTTCTCAGAGGCTCATGAGTCCTTTTCTCAGTGTTCTAAGTCACCATCATCATGTCTGCCCTTCTCTGATCACAGTTCAAAGAGGTAACCAAGTTTCAACTGAGTAATCCACGCAACTCTCCTGATCCTTGACCTATTCACATCTTCAGCCTATGGTTCCCCTTTGCCAAGTAAATTGATATTTTCACGGGTTCATTAGATTAGAACATGGGCCCATTATTCTCTCAGAAACTAGATGGAAGGATACACCCTAATTTAATGTAAATTGCTGATACAAAAGGGCCTGTATCTTATACTTTACATAATATGCCTTATTTTTCTGAATGAAAACATTTATCTTTGTTTTTAACCATATTGGGAGTTGAACACAGGGCTTCCTTGTGTGAGGCAAGCACTCTACAAACTGCTGTATCCCCATTGTAGAACAATGTTACCTTTTAAAACTGGGGAGTACAAGGCCATCCAAAAGGTTCAGCTGGTAAACAATTGGTTTTACCCCCAGACCCACAAAATGTAAGGTGATAGCAGGCTCTCTGAGAGTTGTCCTCTGAGCTCCATTCACTCAATACTCAGCTAGCATGCCCACACCCATTCACAAGAAGCACATAAATAAAACTTTAATGTAATTGTTTTTAACTGAGTAGTGAAGACTGCATACCTGTAATCCTGACACCTGGGCAGAAAGAGGAAATTTGGCAAGTGGAAGCCAGCCTGTCTCAAAGAAACAAACAAATAACAAGTGCTTATAAGATAATCCTTATACTGCTTACTTGAAACTTTTCTTTCAAAATGACTGATATTATGAATTAAGTCCTTTTTCAAGAAGGTTGTCTAGAGATTGAAACAATGCCAAACACTCATTCTACCACTGAGCTACACCCCCAGCCCAAAAGAACTACAAAACCTATAGCCTGCATTGAAGATTTGCTTACCAAGAAAATACTAGAATTGACCCAATAGCCAATTAGTATAATGACTCACTGATAGCAAACCTACAGGTTTCAAAGCTGTTTGCATTAACTGTCTTGAAAATGCAGTACATGTTTTAGAGGTTCTCAGAGTGAGGAAACTGGCTCTCAAGGTTGAAACTGGGACTTTGGGAGTTGATACTACAGTCCTGAAAGAGTGTTACTGATACTTGATACCCAAAAACCACTGATGATAAGTGGAAAGCATGTCAACAGCACACCGTGTAGAATATGATTCCTGGCCTCCAATGTCAGCATTAAGCCTGGGGAAAAAGCAAGTCAGTAACTCTTTTCATCTATCATTATAAATAGGAAAGCAAATTCTAAGCTGTGCAGGGAACATGGCCTTGCTATTACAAAATCATATCATTATGAAGAGAAACCTAGAACTTCCAAAAGTATCTACCCAAATTTTAAGTGTATGCACTCCATAATCCAACAGTCAGACCTTCAGGATTCCCTTCTATGGAACCATTAGCATCAGTGTGTGAAGATGAATGTATAGGAATTTCAGTGTAATTGTTTTGTTTTGTTTTGTTTTATTGAAATAAAAATTTTTCATAAAATATGTTCTGATTCAGATTACCCTCTCCCAAATCATCTCAGATCCTCCCCACTTATATAAATCCACATTCTTTCTTGCTCTATCTGATTAGGAAACAAAAGGAATATAATAATAATAATAATAATAATAATAATAATAATAATAATATACTAATAATAAAATAAAAACAAACCTGATAGGAAAAAAACAAATAAACCAACAGAGGAAAAAGAAAGGAGCCAAAGAAAAAGCACAAGAAACAAAAGGTGCAGAGACACACACAGAAATCCAATCAAGACAAAAAAACAGAGACCATAATACATAAGTAAAAGATCTGTAGGGGAAAAAAATACCCAGACAATGCATTATAAGAAAAATAGAGTCCAAAAATAACATTGAGTTCATTTTGTGTTGGCCATCTGCTGCTGGGCATGGGGCCTGCCCTGAAGTGTGGTTTGTATACCCAGTGAGGCTCTATTGAAAAAAATTAATTTTTCCTTTATGAGTAGTAATGAATTGGAGATAGTTTCTGGGTTAGGGATGGGCCCTTGTATCTTCTTCCCCTCTTATCACTGGAACCCCATCTGGCATAGACCTGTGCATGCTGCCACAGTCTCTGTGAGTTCATATGTGTATCAGTACTCTTGAGTGTAGAAAGCCTTGTTTCTTTGGTGTCTTCAATCCACACTGGGTCTTGCAATATTTCTACCTCCTTTCCTGCAGTTCCATGAGCCCTGAGTCCTGAGGGGAGGGAAGTGATATAGGAACTGAATGTTCCAAGGTCTCTCACTCTCTACTTTGTCCAGTTGTGGGTCTCTGTCTTAATTAGGGTTTCTATTGCTGTGACAAAACACCATGACCAAAAAGAAAGTTGGGGAGGATAGGGTTTATTCAGCTTAAACTTCCACGTTACTGTTCATCACCAAAAGAAGTAAGGACAGGAACTCAAGCAGGGCAGGAACCTGGAGGAAGGAGCTGATGTGGAGGCTATGGATGGGTGCTGCTTACTGGCTTGCTCCTTCTGGCTTGCTCAGCCTGCTTTCTTATAGAACCCAGGAACACCAGGCCAGGGATAGCACTATCCACAATGGGCTGGGCCCTCCACCATTGATCACTAATTGAGGAAATAAATGCCTTACAGCTGGATCTCATGAAGGCATTTCCTTAATTGAAGCTCCTTCTTCTCTGATGACTCTAGCTTGTGTCAAGTTGATACAAAACCAGCCAGTACAATCTCTGAAGCTTCTCTGATAATCACTGAGCAAGACACTGATATATGAGTATAGATGAATGTCATTAGGGGTAAATTTATTGCTAGGTTACTTTAGCAGAACAGTGGTAAGTGATTTTCCCCTAGGTACATGACCTATCAAGTCTCAGGTCCTTTTGAGCCTAGGACACTCAGACAGTGTTAGGCATGGGTTCCACCTCATGGAGTGGGCCTTGAATCCAATCAGAGAGTGGTTGATTACTCCTACAACTTTTGTGCCACTATTGTAGCAGCATATTTTGCAGACAGCTGTTGTGTGACAACACTTTTGGGGGGAAGATGCTACACACGTGTCTACCCATCCCAGATATGGAGCCCATGACAGATGAAGGCATGGATACCATCAAAGTCCAACTTAGTGAACCAATGGTTTTTACTGGGATTACTTAAGGAATGTGGGTGAGAGATTACTTATAGGAGCAGAAATGGCTCACAAACAGCTGCATCACCAAAGCCCACCCCAGCATAGATGACAGCTCACAAAAAATGGGAACCTGGAGCACACTGCACAATCTGCAGGTTAGAGTGTCCTTTTCAAGTGACTTTGGTCTAAATCTGTTTTAGGCAACTGGGCTGGTTTTTGCTTCTTTCAGATAGCTGGGTTGGTCTCAGTCTTCTTTGCAGTTTGGCTTGTCTGAGTCCTTTTGTAGCTCTTCTCTTCTGAGGGAGACTCTCAGCTTTTATTTCTTACTCTGGGAGTGAGAGACCTAGTGAATCTAGTCCGTTTCAGGGACTTCCTGAAGCTATCTTGAGTTTACCTTCTTGTTGAAGGAGCTTTCCCTACATGATGGAATATTTCAATCTCAGAGGAAACTGTTACACAACAGCATGTCACTATTGTAGATCGAAGGGCTTGTAGCTGTGTTAGTATTTGCCTTTCTCCTCTGGTAGTATGCAGAATACCTTTCTGCACCATAAACACTAGTCAGTAGGGGTAAAGGCCCTAGGTAGGAAACAGCTCTACTTCTCTGTATTCAATGGGTTATATAGGCGTTGTTTACAGCAATAAGGCCTTACCATCTGTTTGTAGAGAGCAGCCAATAGTTGTGACAATAGCCTGGGTTGTTGGGGGCTTTCCATGGGGCCTCTTTGGCCAACAACTCAATTGGATGTAATCTTAGCACTAGAGGTTTCATTTAGTGGTAAAAAGTGTCTAGTAGTGGCTTTTGCTCTCCTACTATTTGGTGATTCCATTTGTATTTCTTTTTTATTTGTATGTATTTTAAGAATCTTCTATTGTGGTAGGTTTTCATGCTATCTCTCAAATGGCCCTTAGTGTTAGATGTCCTTCTCTGTATTCCCTCCCTGTCTTAGTTAGGGTTTCTATTGCTGAGAAGAGACACTATGACCCCAGCAACTCTTATAAAGGCAAATATTTCACTGGGGCTGACTTGCAGTTCCTTTTCCAAGGCTTAGTCCATTATCATCATGGCAAGAAGCATGGCAACATCCAGGCAGACATGGTGCTAGAGAGGGAGCTGAGAGTTCTATATCTTGACCTGCAGGCAGCAGAAGGAAACTGTCATACTACGTATGGCTTGTGTAGGAGAATGTTTTCTCTGGTCCCACCTGGCTCCCAGGGCTGCTCAGACCCAAGTAAACACACAGAGGCTTATATTATTTTTAAACTATGGCCGTAGCAGGCTTTTTGCTAGCTAGCTCTTACATCTTAATTAACCCATTTTTATAAATCTATGTTGCACATGTTCCGTGTCTTTACCTGTGAGTCATTACATGCTGCTCTCTGAACGGTGGGATGGCGTCTGTATAGCTCTATTTTCTCCTTCTCTCTCCCTAGTTAGAATGTCCCACTTAAGCTTATTCTGCCTCACCATTGGCCAAACAGTTTTATTTATCAACCAATCAGAGCAACACATATTCACAGCATACAGAACAACATCACCATCATTTCCCCTTTTTTTATTTAAAAGGAAGGTTTTAACTTCAACATAGTAAAATTACATAAAACAAAACAGTTTTCTAGCAAGAATTACAGTTACAATATCTATTTGTATTTGACAAAATTAAAGAAAATATTTTATCTATCCCATATTTGTCAGTCTAAAGTTTCATTTTTTTTCCACAGGTAATAGATATTTTAATTGAAGCACATTAATTTTTTCCTACCTTATGGATGAAGACAATCTAAGCTCATCTTTAGAGACTAAGGCTGCAACACACGTCCAAGCAAATGATGAGGTCATGCCCCTTCAGAAATTTATCTTTTATTATAACTAAGGAAAACTGTAATTATAACTATCTAGTCTTTAACTACATCAAAGACGTCAGAAAGATACAATATTACCTAAGCAAACAGGAAGAGCATTGTAAGCAACTTTCAAAAATCTAGAATGACAGACACAGCTGTCTGCCTGGACAGTCACCCAAAGTTCCTCTGTAACATTGGGGCCTCCATCTTTAGCCTATAGGCCAAAAGTTTTTTAGTCATTTTTTTTCTGTGTCTTGTAGAATGTCTGGCAGTTTCCTCTGTGAAGCAGGAACCTGAAGGACCATCTCATTTTGTAAAGTTTATTGGTTACCTTTCTATGGGTCCTGTATGTCTAGTTGATACAACAATTTTTTAAGCAGTCCAAGCAAGAACAGTTTCTTGCCCCAATGACTATGTTCCTCCAACAAGGCCACACCTACTTCAATAAGGCCACACTTCCTAAAGCACCACTCTCTATGGGCCAAGCATTCACATATGAGTCTATGAGAGCCATTCCTATTCAAACCACCACACTTTCCTCTCCCTCCCTCCCCCTCTAACCCCAATTGATCTTCCCATTCCAATCTCCCACACTTCCACCCATCCATAACTATATATTTTATTTCACTTTCCTAGGGAGAACCTTCCCTCCCCTCTAGTCCCTTACAGTATACCTAACCTCTGCGGCTATATGAATTGTAGCCTGCTTATTGAAAACTTAACAGCTAATATCCACATTAAGTGCATACATACTGTATTTATCTTTTGGTTCTGGGTTACCTCACACAAGATAATTTTTTTTTCTAGTACCATCCATCTACATGCAAACTTGATGAATTCTTTTTTTAAGTAGCTGATTAATACTCCATTGTGTAAATGTACCACATTTTCTTTTTCCATTCATCTGTTGAGGGGCATCAAGGTTGTTTGCAATTTCTGTCTATTATGAATAGTGCAACAATAAATATGGTTGAGCAAGTTTCTCCTTAGTAGGGTATAGAGTCCCTTGAGTATATGTGCAAGAGTGGTATAGCTGGATTGTGGGAGCCCATTTTCAGGTTCCTAGTGGCTTTATCCACCAGGTCTGCATAGAGAGGATGATTGAACCACAGGTCTGAGTGCAGGTGCCTGAGATGGTCTGCACTTGGCTGTGCTGGAGGGAGGTCTTTTGCTCCATCCCTTGGCCTTCCTTTAAATATCCTAGGGCAGAGACAGTCGGGGTCCTTTGGAATAGGTTCCAGGCCCTTTTGAGGGTATCCTGTATTTTCTATCTTTATCTCCCCCTCTACACTCTTCTATCTAATATTTCCTACTGCTCCCACTCAAGAACACTCTGGGGAACTGTGGAGGAGGTGGGTAGCCCCCCTGCACTGGATCTGATGTAGATCTATTCCTAGCTTCTGGGGGAACAGAAACACTGATTTCCATAGTGGCTGTTGTGCACTCCTGTCAGTGTGCATAAATATTTCCTAACCCACATCTTTGTCAAAGTAAGTTGTCATATGTTTTATTGATATTGGCCATTCTGATGAGTGTAAGATGAAATTTTAAAGTAGTTTTGATTTGCAGTTCCCTGGTGATGAAAGATGTTGAACATTTCTTTCTCAGCCATTGGAATTTCCTTTCTTAAGAATTCTGTTTAGATCTGTACAGCATTTTTAAAATTTGTAAATATTTTTATTTATTTGTGTATTTGTTTATTTTACATCCCTACCAAAGTTTCCCCTCATGCCTCTCCTTCCAGTCCCTCCCCCCCTCCACCTCTTTTTGCCTCCCCACCCCATCCACTCCTGTTTCTATTCAGAAAAGGGCAGGCTTCCCACGTATATCAACAAAACATGGCATATCAAGTTGTCATAAGACTAAGCACCTTGCCTTGTATCAAGGCTGGGCTAGGCAACCCAGTGTACTACATTTTTAATTTGGCTATTTGTTTTCTTAATGTCTAGTTTTTTGTTGTTTATTTTGTTTTGTTTTTAGTTCTTTATAAATTTGAGATATTAGTCCTCTATCGAATGTGTAGTTGGTGAAAATATTTTCCCATTCTGTAGCCTACTGCTTTGTCTAAATGATTGTATCCTTTGCCTTACAGAAGCTTTTCAGTTTCATGAGGTCCCTTTTATTAATTGTTGATCTTAGTGCCTGTACTATTGGTGTTCTGTTCAGAAAGTCTTCTCCCAGGCCAATGAGTTCAAGGCTATGCCCCACTTTCTCTTCTATCAGGTTCAATTTACCAAGTTTTATGTTGAGGTCTTTGACTCATTTGGAGTTTGAGTTTTGTGTGGGGTGATAAGTATGGATCTATTTGCATTCTTTTCTATATGCAGACATCCAGGTTGACCAGAACCATTTGTTGAAGATGCTGTCTTTTTGCCAGTGTTTATTTCTGGCTTCTTTATCAAAAATCAGGTGTCTATATGTGTTCGGATTTATGTCTGGGTCTTCGATTCAATTCTATTTATCAACATGTTTGTTTTTATGGCAATACCATGCTGATTATTACTATAGCTCTGTAGTAAAATTGGAGATTGGAGATGGTGATAACTCCAGCAGTTCTTTTATTATTCTTTTTTTTTTAAATAGCTCTCCTAGGTTTTTTGTGTTTCCATATGAAGCTGAAAATTGTCATTTCAATTTCTGTGAAGAACTGTATTAGAATTTTGATGGAGATTTCATTATATCTGTAGATTGCTTTTAGTAGATTGGCCATTTTCACTATATTATGTTTTTATAATAGCAAAGCAAAAATATGAAACCAACTACAATGGTAACCTTTAGTTGTCATGATAAAATACTGTAAACTAGGCAGAGTAATCAACAAGCAATTCTATTACTGCAGTCCCATTACTTGGGAGGCTGAGGCAGGAAGATCCCCAGTCCCAGAATATCATAATCTACACAGTGAGATCCTGAGGTGTGTTTTGTACTTTTGCTTTGTTTTGTTTGTTGTTTTTGTTTTTTAAAAGGGTAGAGGAAATATGTTAATTTCTCAAAAATCTGGAAACTCTAAGTCCAAAATTAAATTGAATTCCCGATTCTAACTTCTCTCTGTGCCTTACAAGGCTGGGAGGGAGCAGCAACTCCCACTTGTCTTTTATGATGAGAGTTGGTTATTCTACTGGATCAAGTCTTCACCTTTTCAAAAACATCATTTAAGTTTAAATACATGCACAAAGGCCCAAATGCACTCACATTAGGGGTTGGTAATTCAACAGCACATGGACTGAGGAAGAGAAAAAGCAGTACAATATCATACATTGACAACCAACAGCAGGTACTCAAATGAATTTAGATTAATGCTGAAGCTGAACACAGAAGGGCAGGAGTGCTGTGTTAAATGAGCCAAGGAGGCTCATACACTAGGTCTATAATCACATAGCTTTTTGTTTAACTCAATGTTTAATATGGGTATTTATGTGTGCACACTACTATAAAATATAGAATGATATCCATCAGAATTTTTACTTCTTTTTACAGTGCTAGACTTTGAAAAGTAGAACCACCACTAAGCTACATCTTCAGCCCTTTGGAGTGTTTCTTCATATGGATTAACTCAGTGGAATAAGATGTAATTTGCTCATTTTCACTTTTTACTTTAAATACTTTATATAATTCCATGTATTTTCATCAGCAAGGATTACTTTCATTTTCTGTGGTTATTTATTCTTTGATGTATATGTATTTTGATTATATCCATCCTCCTATTCCCCCTTTTATCCCCCTTTCACAACCTCAGGAAGGCTTTTTACCACATGTCCATCCTACTTTCATGTCATTTTTTACTTTTTATAACCCACTGAACTTTTATTCTTTCTTAAATTTCATGTATTTTTAATTAAAATATGACTGTATCATCTCTACCCTTCCTTTCCATGTTCCTCAGCTTCTTCTTAAATTTGTCCTTTTTCTTTAATTATTAGTTACATATATTTTTGTTAACAAATTCATATATGTGATAATTATATAAATACAACCTGTTGGATTCACATAGTATAGTTTCTATGTATATGTTTTATGGCTGACCACTTGGTATTGAACTATCAATTAGGGAGCTCATCCTTGGTAAATTTTCCCCTATCTACAGTTTTTAATTGCTTGTAGCTCTTCACATTGGCATGTCAACTGTCGCTGTCATTGTTCAGGTCGTGTTTAAGCAGCCATTTTGTTAAACGTTCATAGGTCTAGCTTCCCTACCTTATCTAGAAGGCACAACCTTGCAGCAAACTTTCTGGTCCTCTGGCTCTTACAATCATTCTGCCAAGATGTTTCATGAGCCTTGGGATCAGCTGGATCTGGGCTCCCCAGACCAGCTGTTCTCTCCATTGTGACCATTTGTGGCATTCTGTAATAGTCTCTGTACGCTGCAAAAGGAAGCTTCTTTGATGAGAGCAACACTTATTTGTGGGTATGAGGAGAAGTGTTTATAACACAGCTAAGAATTATACTGGTTTAGAAAAGTGGCAGTAATAGACGCTTCACTAAAAAATATGACCTCACTAGCCACAGAACCCAGAGTTTAATTAGGGTTGCTTGCACGTACATGTGTGCTAGTAGCCATGTCAGAGGAGTAGCAGATAACAATTGACTTCAAGGTGTCAGCCAACCAGGAGGAAAATCTCTGATGGATGAATCTCAGATAGACAATGCTCTGAGACCACAGACCCGAGTGTCTTTTGCTTCTGCTGTGCCTTTATATGTTTGCCCCTGCCATCTTCCTCTGGTATCTGGCATGATGTGAATGCGTGTGACGAGATCCCTACTACCTCTAATGGAGTATGTTTATCTCATGGAAACATCCCGTTCTACTGGACATTTTTACCTGTGGATTATTATGAAGATGATTTCTTCCTAAATTGTACTGTTTTAATAATGTTAGTTTAAATGGAGTTTTGATGATTAAAAATATAAGCAAGGAAGTGTCACACTGCTACAACATATAAGTTTCTATTGAGGAGCCATATAGACTGTGGCTTAGGTTAATGATTAAGAAAAACAATTGAGTCCCAGTAGCCCAGCTAGCTTAAATTCTTTTAACCTTAATGTTAGGAGATGTGTTCACAGGTTTTGGAGTGCATCATTAGCTGAAACAAAGCCTTAAAATAACTTCAGGTTTGATCAGATGCTTTGATAATAGTTTCAAGATGAATAATCCCAGAAAATAATCTAAAGTTCACAAGGACACATAACTGAGTTATATATTTATTATGTTAGGGTAAAAATACAAAGCAGCCCAAGTGTTGCTAGCTGATGTACTTTTCTTGCTAGGATTGGTTGATGACCAAAGGTGATGATTAATCCCTTGTGCCCATTTTGCCCTCAATCTCCTGTTATAAGAAACTATTTATGAGTAGGTATTCATCCTAAAGATTTAAAGTAGAGCTGACTGATTCTTTTTCATATATAAAAGTTAGGTTTGTGATTCCTTTAAGATTCCTTATAAGATTACATTTCTAGATAAGTAATAAAGTAATTGGCCCTTTCTTTGTAACTGTAAAATGCAGCCTGACAGTAAAAGACCTGGCTAAGAAGAATATCTTGCCTGTCTACAGAGTTAATCTATAATAAGTTGCTTGGATATGAATGTATGTGGGTTTTTGGGATAATTTGCTTTTCACCTGTAATATATAAAATGTTTAATCATGTAAAGGATATGGAAAACATACTGTTTTTTACTGTTTGTTTTGTATTCATTGTAATCATTCACTTGAAAAACAGAATGTAACCACGTAATTTTTATATTGCCTGGCAGATTTTACTGAGGTATATAAGCTGTAAGGGAAAGAATAGAGAGAGAAAAAGAGAGTTAAAATGGGCTAAAAGGAAAACATCAAGAATGAGAGTTAGAAGGAAACATCAAGAATGAGAGAGTTTAAATGAGTTAGAAAGAAAACAACAAGAATGGGTTAGAAGGAACTAGAAGGAAAACATCAAGAATAAATACAGAGTTAGAAGGAAAACATCAAGAATGAGATAAAGAAATAACCAGGAAAATAAAGAATAGAGAATGCAAAAGAAAAATAAAGAAAAGGTCTGAAGGAAGCCATCAAGAGACTGAGTGTCTTTTCCCCTAACTCTCTCAGATAAAAAAGTTATAGTATATGCTAATGCTGTGGACTTCCTTTCAAGCCCTGGACTGTCTGGAGGCTGGTCTCTCAGGCAGTGATACATGTGTATGTGTATGGGGTTATTTAGTGGATCATAGGCAACTTACCATCCACTATACCTCTGAAAAACTTACCCCACAACCCCCAGCAGCCATTAAGTATCAATAGCTTCCCAGCTAGAAGTGAGGGGCCTCATGCATCCATCCCCATCCATGCTAGAATGTTGAAAGGCCTCATCTCATGTAGGTCTTATGCAGTTAAGCATAGCTGCTATGATTTCATGAATCCAACAGCCATGTCCAGTACAGAAACTAGTATTTCACAACACTCCAATCTATCCTCTGTCTCTTACATTCTTTTTGCCCTCCGTCTTCCATAATATCCTCTAAGACTTGGATGAGAAAGGACTATTGATATAAGTCCCATTTAGGACTTAGCACTCAACCATCACTTGTTCTCCATACTTTAACCTGTCAGGGGTCTCTGCGGTAACCACTGCCCACTTCCACAAAAGCTTCTCCGATCAAGGTTGAGAGTAGGACTAACCTATGTGTATAAACATAAATATTTAGAAGACAGTTTGACAACATGTCCATTTAGCAAAAACATATGATCTCCTTAGCCATTGGCTTTGGCCAGTCAGATATAAATTCCCTCTGATGGGTTGAGCTTCAAATCCAATAAGAAAGTAGTTACCTATATAACATTCATGCCGTTACTTTATTAGTGTATGTGAGGTATGTGTGTATATATGTTTACACACAAGTGTGTGCATGTGTGTTCTTGGGTGCATGTAGACATGGAGTCCAGAGGACACCCTTGGGTGTCATTCCTCAGGAAACATCCCCCTTGGGTGTTTCATTTTTTTCACTACGACCTGGGGCTTCCTGATTATGCTAGACTAGCTTGAACAGTGAGCCCCAAGGGTCTTCCTATCTCTGCCTCCCTAGTATTAGAATTACAGGCATGTGCTGCTACACCCAGCTTTTTACTTGGTTGCTGGAAATCAAACTCAGTTCCATATGCTTCTGTAAGCATGATACTGACTTAGCTATTTCCCCATCCCCATGTGTTACTTTTAACTGTCAAAACTAAAGTTGGGATTCAGCAATAAAGATATCTGGACCTAAAGTTTGCCTTGTAAGAAAATTTTGTACAATTTCCATTTCCTATGTAGATATAAAGTTATTCAGGTAATTTATTTCCCCTTAACTTAACTTTGATAGTTTGCATCTTTAGAGAGATTTATCCATTTCACCTAATTACCTAGATTACTAGTATGAAGTTGTCTATAATATTTACTGTTATTAATTTGATAGCTATAAAATTAGTACTGAGATTGTCTTTTTTGTTCCAGATATTAATAATTAATACTATGTTCCCCTCCACCTCTCTCTCTCTCCCTCTCTTTGTTTGTCTCTCTCTGTGTATCTTTTTCTCTGTATCTGTTGCTATCTTTGTCTCTCCAAAGCTAAGGATCAAACCCAGGACCTAGATACTGACCTGAGGTTTTATTGATTTTTTTTTTTTCTATTTCAGACTGACTTTTTTCTTCATTGACTGCTGGGGTTTTGTTATTGTTGTTTTGTTGTTGTTTTTTTATTTTTTCATTTTTTTATTAAAAGATTTTCTATTCATTTACATACCACCCACAGATCCCCCTCTCCTCCCTCCTCCCACCCCCTCAACCTTCTCCCCTACCCCACACCCCATTTCCACCTCCTCCAAGGCAAGGTCTCCCATGAGGAGTCAGCAGAGCCTGGTATATTCAGTTGAGGCAGGTCCAAGACCCTCCTCCCTGCACCAAGACGTCCCACCATAAATACTGGGCTCCAAAAAGCCAGCTCATGTACTGGGGACCGATCCTGATCCCATTGCCTGGGGGCTCCCTGAAGAGTTCAAGCTAAATAACTGTCTCACGTATCCAGCAGGATTGCCACTAAATTTTCACCTAGGAGCTGAATCCTGTGCCTCACACATGGTGGGCTCACATCCTACTTCTGAGCCATTCCCAGCTCCTCATTGTTAGTAACTTCCTTGAAACAACCTGTAACACAAATTGCTAAATAGTCTTATTAATTAAAAAAAAAACTGGAGCCAGATATTGGGGTAAAAGCTGAAAGATCAGAGAAGCAGAACATGCCAGCAACGAGCTCTTACCTCTAGGAAATCTCAGTCTCAAGACAGTGAGTTCCTGTTTACTCACACCTTATATACCTTTTTCTGCCTTGCCACCTTACTTCCTGGGATTAAAGGCATATGTGCTTCCCAAACAAAGGCATGATATCTCAAGTATTGAGATGTAAGGTGTGTGCCACCATGCCTGGCTCTGTTTTCAGTGTGGCCTTGAACTCACAGAGATTCTGACAAATCTCTGTCACCCGAGTGATAGGATTAAGGATGTATGCCATCACTGTCTGGCCTCTTGGTCTAACCTAGTGTCTGGCTCTGTCCTCTGATCCCCAGATAAGTTTTATTGGGGTGCACAATATATCACCACAACAACCTTTAAGGAGAATTAAAATAATTTTAGTATCTTTGTATCTAGTCTCAACAGTTATGATTTTGAGTATTCTTTCTTCATATACATCCTGATTTAGGGTTTTGATTATCATTTTCTTTTTGCATTAAAAGTTTCATGTAGTAATTCTCATAGTTAGGGTCCAATGCTGATTAGTTCTTGCAGTCTTTGAATGTCTGAAAACATCTGTATTTTGCCTTCATCTTATAATAATTTTCACAAGGATAAAAAGTTCTCACTAACAATTTTTCTTTTAGTAGTGTTGATGTTGGTTGTTTAAGTTCCCTACTGTCTTCCCGTTAGCAATGTTCTCGTGTGCAATCTCTCACACTGTTCCTGTGTGCAATCCTCTTGCAATGTTCCTGTATGCAATCCTCTCACACTATTCCTGTGTGCAATCAATCCTCTTGTCTCCTTAGCTGAGTTCATTTCTTACTAATCTTCTTATTTACTCTGATTGTTTTTAAGATTTCTCTTTTTCACCAGTTTCATCAGTTTTAGGATAGTGTGTCTTTTCATAGATTTTTTTTAATGTTTCTTAAATTTTAGATTTATTGAGATTGTCTAATATGGAAATATTTGGGCCTTAATTTCTTCAAATATTTTTATTCCTTCTTTAATTAGTTTATTTATCCCTTTGTGTCATGGCACATATGTGATGGTTAGTAGACAATTTGTGGAAATTGGTTCTCTCCTTCCAACATATGTGTCCTCAGAGACCAAACTCATCTTCAGGCTTGGCAGCAAGCAACTTTATCTGCGGAACCATCTAGCTGATCCTTTCTTCACAGACTGTATTTACTAAACCCTCCTCTCCACTGAATGCATTTATATTAGATGGTTTGAAAGTATCCCATAGTTCACTAGTGCTCTGTTGATTTTCCCTTTCTTTTTATTTCAATATTTTGCCTTGGATAGTCTTCAAATTCACTGTTTATCCTGCATTCTTATCAGGTGAATTTTTCATCCCCAGAATTTTAATTTGATTCACATTTGTATCTCCCTTGTCACTACTTCATGAGTTATGTTTCCCCCTCTAGCTTTTTGAGCTTGCAGAATACATTGTAAAACATTGTTTTCATTTCCTGTCTACTAGTTTTATTATCTATGCCATTTGGGCATGAATTTCAACTCTGAGTGAAGTCAGAGTGGTTCATCTCTGACTATGGGTCATATATGGTCCTAATTTGTGGCATGCCTGGAACTTCTTAGATACCATATCTGGTGAATTTTATTTCATCTGGTGTTGGGATTGTTTTTCTCCCTCTACATAATATTGAGCTTTGATCCAGGACATACTTCATCAGCAAGAGTATGATCTTTTGCATCTTACTGTGAGCTTTATTAGGAAAGACCAGAGTGGTGTATGGTCTATGTTTGATTTCCCCAATAATGAGGCAAAACTCTTCTGAGTTCGGAGTACCCAGTGAGATATGGAGTATAAGGTCTTTGAGAACTGCTGCATGATATTCCCAGCCCTTTCTGAGCTCTAAGGATGACTTCCTCTATTTCTGGGTGGTTCCATCCCTGGCCTCAGCTCATCTCCTCATACTAGTGCACTAATAGCAATCAACTAAACCTCTCAGAGCAACCTCTGATGGTTTCAAGGTCTCCACTCTGTGTAGCTCTTCTTTCTAGCACTCAGCCTTCAGATCACCTGATGCCCAAGCATCAGCCAGAACCACTGCTCAACTCCTCACCTTCCATTGTAAGTCTCTTCCCTGAATTCAAGGCTAAAACCTTTCTCCCAGCATGAAGCTAGGAGACAAATGGGCCTCAGTGTATTTGTTTTCTGTCACTTGGGAATCACTGCCCTTCCTTACTGATGCCCAATATCCTGGTACTATTGTTTTTTTTTATGTATCATCAAGTTTTTTGTTTGCTTCCATGGGGCGAGTAAATTGGGCCACTGTCATTCTGTCTTGACTAATAGAAATCTGAGTATTCTTTTGACAACAAATCTAAGGGGAAAGGTTTTTATATGAGAAGCAGAAAGTGATTATGTACTAGTAATGAACTCCCAAAAAACTAAAACAGAGTTAATGTTAATGATTTAAAAGTCAACAAAAGAAGCCTGTTGTAGGGGTACATGCTTATAATCTCAGTGCTCTTGCGGTGGAGGCAGGAGGAGCCAGAGCCCAAAGCTAGCCTCGGTTACATAGTAAATTCAAGACCACCCTGGGCATGAGACCCTGTCAAAAAAACAAGTAAATAAATAAGACCAGCAAAAAAAAAAAAAAGAAATGACTGTTTTATTTCCAGTTCAAGAAACAATTGATAAATTAGATTTTCATCTAAATATCTTCCCTATCTTTTTTCTCAGGAAAACTCCCTTCAGCCCTCAACCAGCATCTTACATTTCCACCATAATTTGTACCCCACATTTAACAAGCGAACTGACATTTTAATATTCTGTCTATTTCTACTGTTGGAGTCCATGTCATAGTGGGTACCTTGACAACAAAGAATATATGCAGATGGCCAAAATGTGTGGATCCTAATAAAACCATGAGATGCCAAGATTATCTGAGAAGAGGATGGGGATTTGAAACAAACACCTGAGAAACCAAATATGGAAATCCTTTCTTCCTACAATTTCCATTAATAACTTCGTAGCTACAGCCTGTGGGTTGGCTGTGAGTGAAACTGAAATAGGATGAGATTAGAAGAGATGTTCTGTCTTTCCAAATGTTCCTTTGTACCACCCACATGACTTCTTTCATAAGTCAGTTTGAATTCAGGCCTTAGTCTATTATATGCCTATCACATAAAAGTATTATATATATAATATTGTATATTTGAGCAAAAACTGAATTACTGTTCACTGGGTTGATTTAAATCTATGGTCAATGAAAGTAACAAGTAGAGCAGAAGGATGTTCACATGCAGTTTTGTGAGGAAAGGAGCTTGAGTGACTTTTAAGTTTTGGGCAAGAAAAGTTCAAAAACAGCCATATGATGGTGAAGAGTGTCAGTTTGACACATTCTAGAATCACATAGAAGATGAAACTTGGTGGCTGAAGAGATAGCTCAGTAGTTAAGAACATTGGTGGCTGAAGAGATAGTTCAGTGGTTAAGAACACTGACTGCTCTTCCAGAAGACCCGGGTTCAATTCCCAGCACCCACACGGCAGCTCACAACTGTCTGTAACTCTAGTTCCAGGGGACCCCACACCCATGGCAAAATATCAATGTACATAAAATAAAAATAAATGATTTAAAAAAATAAAGAAGATGAACCTCTTGGCATGTCTGAGAGGGAGTTTCTAAATTGGGCTGAGATGGGAAGACTCACCCTAAATGTGGGTGATTCTGTACCATGACCTGGGGGCCTGGATTAATAATTTAGACTCACTCAAGTTCTTTGGACACAGGCAGAATACAGTCAGTTCTTTGCTTGCTGTTTTCTTGAAATATTCTCAGGCAGCAATTCAGGCCTACTTGATTCCTAATTTAGACCTTCAATGTTTTACCCTCATGTTGCTACTGATACTTATACACTTATACACTTACAAACACTTATACACTGTTTGAGGATTTATCTATTTGTCTCATGCAATAAGACAAGTTATAACTTCTGCAGCTGAAGGGAAGGAAATGGGCCAAGAAAGAAAGACAGGACAGGCGCTGGTCTATATGCCACAGAACTCTCCTTGGAGCACATTCTAGAACACTGAGCTGTAGCACTGTGTTTCAAGTGAGAAATAGCTAACAAAAGGCAAGCAAATGTGTTGTGAATGCCATAGCTCAGGAAAGTCATAGCTCTTCTGTGCACCTCAGGTTAGAGGCTCTGGATGTTACTGCCTTGCCCAGGGCTGGCTGAGGAGCCCCTTGCTGCAGAACACAATGGCACTATTCCTCAGCATCTGCAAACAGAGTTTGAAACCCAAGATCACAAATCATTTTCTTCAGTCAGTTCTCAGAGCAAGGCTTTCTTGCTTCAAGGAAATTTCTATTGTATATGTTACACATGAAAACATCAAAAGACTTTTCATTGATTGCATGTTGTCTATAAAATCCATTAATAAAAACAAAATGATACCACCTACTCAAATTAACCTATAGTGAACAGGGAAAAGAAAGTACATGATTGCCAACGAGCTAACTGCTTGTGCACATTTCACTATCAATAAAATACTAAAAGGCACTACATCTGTGGTCCCAAAAGACATGTATCATGGGCAAACACAAAGTGAATATATATTTGAACTTCATATTCATGGGCTCTGTAGCCATGGTTTCAGACTGAAAAATGTTCTTGAAAAATAGATGCCTTGTGACTAAAAAGATAGCTGAATGGTTAAGAGTGTTTGCTGCTCTTCTAAAGGATGCAAGTTCAATTTTCGGCACCCACATCTAGTAGCTCACAGCCACCAATAACTCCAACTCCAGGAGGTCAGATGTGTATGGCCACAATGGGCACATACACAGGTGCACACCCACATACAAACCAATATGCATACTCATCATTTAAAATAATAAATGATTTTTTTTAAAAAAACAACTCTTTCTTCTTTCTATACTTGAGCCACTTGCAGATGTATCCAAGTTTCACTTTATGACATTTCTCTGTAATGAGGATCCTCCCTGTACTGACACAGCCACTGATAAGCAGCAGCATTGGTTTCATAGAAGTCTGAAGGGCTTTGCTTTCAGAAAGGCACAAAGGCATGAGGCAAAATCAGGAAGGTATAGTGAGCCGCATGGGGTGCTTCCTCACAGGTCCCCTCAGATAGCATTCACAACATGTTCGCTTGCCTTTTGTTCAGCTTGCTGTCGCTTGAAACACAATGCTACAGCCTGGTGACTTATAAGGAAGAAAACTTACTTACTCACCTACAGAGGGCAGTCATGACATACACACTCAATGAGCAGTTCTATCTGGGGAAAAAAAGCTAAGTGGATAAGCCACTACTGATCCACAGAAGGGATCAGCCTTTTGCTTTGCTTAGAGTAACTTTTCAGGAAGGTCCCCAGAATACTCAGACACAGCCCAGCATTAGCCAACTGAAGAACAGAGATTTACCACTGGTGTTGGTAAAACCAGATGACAAGATCCTCATGAGGCATTTGTTGGGGAAACATGCCCAGCCTTTCCCAAGAAAATCAAGAGTGTCTCAAGGAGCATCTTCCCAGGCAGGCTACCTGGGCACAGTTGCTGCCCCTGTTCAGAGCAGAGAGAGATTATAATCCCAGTAATCACCAAGACACAGAAAATAAAGGAAACTCTCAGGCTGAGACTGGTGTCAAGGTAAGATGTTCTTCACAATCCCCATTGACTTTGGCAGAGAAAAGCTTAATCTATACAGATAAAGCCAACAGCTAGTGTTAATATCATTATTCACAGTAGATTAGTGAAGATTTATCAAGAATATTTTTGAAACAATCTACAGGAAACCTAAAAACTTGAAAGTTACCTGATGTCCAGTTTTCTCCATTCTAAACGTGTTCCCTTTGCAACTGCTTTTTTGTTTGAGTTCTTGTTTTGTTTAATGGTTTGTGATTGTTTGTTTATGTGTTATGCTTTTATGCTTGAGACTGGAGCCTTGGCCTCAGGCATGCTAAGCCACTGAGCCATATCCCCACAGCTTTGGCTGTTTGTTTTTATGAGATGTCTTTAAACGCAGAAATCCTATATTTAGTTTCTTTAGCTATTGTTATTAACACTTGAATATTTTTCTCTGATATAAATACTATATGCCAAATAATTGTGGAATAAAAATATAGACTTTTTTCTAAAACATTGCTACAGAATAATGATGAATTTCTATAGGAACATGAATATGAAAGAACTAAGAGGTATTGTTTTTAAAATATATAGCTTCCTAAAGTGACTTTCCTAAATGTGAGTTTCTGCCATTAGATAATTTTATTTCAGAGTGACATTTCTCCTATTCAGTGTTATATGTGTCTTTGCAGAATGTACAGTGTAAGACTGCAAATCCTCTTAACTATTTATAGAAGTATCTCTTAAAGGTTACTGGTATGGAGAGGAATGAGTTTGTGTCAATGTTAAAGAAATAATTGGCAGAGCTCAGGAGTAAATATTGCAAAACCTCAGAAAACCTGTCCAAATACATTAGTTAGCACTGAAAAGCTCAGCTGTCCCTCAGTCATGGCTTATATCCTGATCATTGTGTGGCAGACTCTGCACTTAATTCTCTAGATCTTTCCCTCAATGTTATTTTAACTAGTTGACATAAGGAGAAGAAAGGTTAAAAGAAAATAAGTTTATTGTGAGTCTTTTTTGCAGAAATAATTTTAATTTTCTGATGTATGTGAGCAGACTATGAATTTCTGCACTTTTATCATCATCATCAACTAAGCACGAGGGTCTATTTGATCAGCTGGTCATTTTTGGTGTTTCAGGTAGGTTTTCACTATGTAGCTAAAACTGGCCTCAAACTCCAAATCCTCCAGCCTTAGTATCCTGTCATTAAAAATGTGCACCCCACAACTGGCTAAGCATTGTCACTAAAATGAAACTGAACTGAAACTAAAATGAAAGAATATCCTGGGTAGGAGTCCTTTATTTATTTTAATAAACATTTTATCAATTTTTTGAGAATTTCATACAATGTATTCTGATTATATTTACCANCAACTCCTCCACTTAACTCCACCCAGATCTATGCCCAGCCCCAATTTTGTGTCTTTTATGTCTGTCTTTTTTTTTCTTTTATTTAATAACCCACCAACTAGGAGTTCTTCATTAGTAAGTATCTAAAAGTAAGCAATATTCAAAAGAGATTTCTCCAAGCTAGGTAAAAATTGGATAATACTCTGAAAAAATAGACAACAAAAGTGTGTGAGTGTGTGTGTGTGTGTGTGTGTGTGTGTGTGTGTGTGTGTGTATTCAGGGAGACTGGTTATAGGATTCACGTGACATGAAAGCCGTCAGATGTTCAAAGTTCTCTATATAAATGGTATAGTATTTATATAATGTATGCATATAGTCCAGTACATTTTAACTCATGTCTAGATTACTTATAATACCTAAAATAATCAAAATATTATTCAAATAGTTATTATTCTGAATTATTTAGAAATAACAAGAAAAAAATCTGCACATATTCAGTATAGAAGCAATTTAATATATGTTATTTATATAATGAATATGTATATAATTCTTAGACTGTGGTTTGTTGATTCCAAATGTGCAGATGTATAGGATATGGAACCTTGGATAAAGAAAGCCAGCTGTGTATGCAATTGGATACTTACACAACTTTATATAACTATATAATACAGATACATATTTTATATATGTGTGTGTGTGTGTGTATGTGTGTGTGTATGCTAAGTTTTAGATCTGCAAAGGATGTACTTTAGTTGGAATCACATGAAAACAGAATGTCAAGGCATTTAAGAATCACCAGGATACCTTCAGATAACATTCTGAAACACCCTGCATACTATTGGTCCTGGGCAATCATCTTGACCTTGTTACCCCGAATAATCAGATTCCAGCCTTTATAGCAGCCAGTGAGAATAGCAGACAGTGGTTCCATTTTGATGTTACTGTCCCTTTAGCCCATTTTGTCTTTAAAGAAAACTTTCCATATTTTATTTGAATGTACAGATGATACATGTCTCTCCTTAGCAAATGAAAATTTGGTATGCTCAATTATTTGGATTCTACAAATCAATGAACTGTTGTTATCTGCAAAACCTTGGACTAGGTGCTGTGAAGAATTAAAAAGAATAAAGAAAAACATCACCTCTTCTCTACTAATTTACAATATATTGCAAAAACAAATATACTGTCATATTATCAGCATTATGCAATACTAACATAGAATACATATGTGATTGCATTCTTTCAAAGCAAATCAGTTTGGTAGTAAAACAATAAGAGATAGGATATCATCAATCATGGTAAAATGACTGAAAAGGCTCTAAAGAAAAATGAAGGAGTAAAATTTAAAGTAGACACGAAATAATCTCTAAGAATTGAAAGTAAAACAATAAGAACTCATACAAATAGAAAAGGGGAACACGGGCAAAATGGAGCTTAATGCTGAGGAGTTAGCAGCAATAAAACCCTTCAAAAATTCCTCAAGCTCAGGTCCACACCTCAGAAAAACTGATCAAAAATGGACCACATGCAACTATACAAAAGACCATAACACACTTAGAAGAAAAATAAGATAGAATATAACATTAGGCAAAGACACGGACCTCAAAAACATAATTAATAAAAGAAAAAGAGCCAACAAATTGTGCCTTATCAGAATTTTTTTAAATTGGTCTGCAAATACCTCTATTAAGAATATGAAAGATGGCCAGGTGATGGTGCATGCCTTTAATCCTACCACTTGGGAGGCAGAGGCAGGTGGATCTCTGTGAGTTTAAGGCCAGCCTGGTCTACAGAGTGAGTTCCAGGATGGCTAGACCTGTTACATAAAGAAATCCTGTCTCAGGAAAAAAAAAGAGTATGGAAAGATGAGCTTAAAATGGCAAGGAAAAATCTGTAAGCCTCCTGAATTAGTTACTTTTGAAGGGATACAGTCTATCATGGTGGGGAAGGCATGCGTGGTGGCAGATGACTCCAAGGTGGCAGGATTGTGCAAGCTGGACTCTTGACATCCTCACATCTTAGCAGAACAGGAACAGGAAGTAAGGTCAGGCTATAAAATCTCAAGATCCATCCCTAGTTACCCACTTCTAGTAATCCTTCATCTCCTAAATGTTCAACAATCTTCCAAAGCATTGCTATTACATGGGGTCCAAGTTTTCAAACACATGAGCTTAGGGGGGTTTTACACAAACCACTACCCTGAATCTACTAAAGTCCTTGTATTAAGTAGATTTTTAAAAACTCAGAAAAAGAAAACAATCTAACTAGAATGTAGAAAAAAGTAATGAAGTGATAGTTCATCAAATAGCATCTAAAGAAGACAGATAAATACATGGAAAGACGTCCACAATTATCAGCAAATTAAAACCACAGTGGGAAAAATACTATATACCTAGCAGAATGGCTAAAATGGAAAAAATATAACTATAAAAATATTAATACACAAAAAAGAATGCCTGAAAAAGCCACAAGGAATCAAACTATTAACTATTTACAAAAAAACAAACAGAAACAAAACAAAACAAAACAAAACACCAAAACCTATAATGCACAGATTCAGTGTATATATACATATTTAGTTAGAATGAACTTTTCTTATCTGGCATGATGGTACTCCCCCTCCAAGAGCCAAAGACCATCTAACAAAAATCCCAATATTAGATATGAGAAGTCCTCTTTTGAGCTGTTGGCCAGAGATGTTTAAGAGACTCCCAAAACATATAGCCTATTGCTGTTGCCCTTGATTATTACCATTCCTCTCCCCAGTGGAGGAGGGTAAGTCTGTAGCCTTAAGTTTCTTAGATCCCACCTGGCTCCACAGTCCCATGTTTCTCTACATGGCCATGGCATTACCAGTCTGCTGGCATGTTGCTCTTTGGGCAGCAGGCTGATGTCTCCTCTGCTCTCCTTTCTCCTTTCACTCTCTCTCTTGGATTTCCCACCTGGCTCTATCCTGCACTGCCATAGGCCAATGCAGCTTTATTTATTAACCAATCAGAGCAACAGATATTCACAAAGTACAGAAAGACATTCCACGGCATTTCCGTTTTCTGTCTAATCAAAAAGGAAGGTTTTCATTTTAACACAGTAAAATTACATATAACAAAAGTTATCAAGCAAGAATTACAGTTACAATATCTAGTCTATTTGTATTTGGCAAAATTAAAGGAAACACTTTATCATCTATCCTATTTTTGTGAGTTTAAAGTTTTATATCTAATTTATTTTTTATCATAATTAAGGAAAAACTATAATTATAACTATCTAGTCTTCAATTCCATCAAAGACCCCAGAAGGATATAATATTACCTAAATAAACATGAAGTGCATTGTAAGCAACTTCTAAAAATTTAGAATGACAGAGACAGTTGGCTGCCTGCACAGTCATCCAAAGTTTTTCTGTAATGTTGGGGCATCCATTTTCAGCATATAGGTCTAGAGTCTCTGGCAGAATTTTTTGTGAAGCAGAAAATTTGAAGGATTGTCTCACCTATTGGCAAAGTTCATCAGTCATTTTCCTCTGTGTCCTGCAGAATGTCTGGCAGTATCTTCTGTGAAACAGGAACCTGAAGGACCATCTCACCCTGTTTAGGCAAAATTTAGTGGTCATTTTCCCATAGGTCCTGCATGTCCAGTTCATACAACATATTGTCAAGCAGTCCAGGCAAGAGCAGTTTTTTGCTCAAATGGCTAAATTTTGCCATAAATAAAGCAAACTCCATACGGAGTTTCTTCAATGCCCATTATCTTTTTGAAGTAGATTGGTGCTGCCAGGAGCAGACATGTCTCAATGTCCAGAAAAGTCTAAGTTCTTAAAACATTTTAGATGCCATATTCTGTAGGCCTTTGAAGTGTTTAAGATTACCTACCTAATTGAAATATCTCTTTATATACCTAAAAATATTAGTGACTATAAGTTGATTATCCTAGATGACTATTAATCTGTATCTCTTAATTATATATTATAATTTTAAATGAGTTGCATAAACAGAATACTTTAAACAAAAGTAGAAATATATACAGTATAACACAATTAACTTTAAATTTGTATCAATAAACTAAAATCCATAGCAATGTAAAACATTTTAAACAAGTTGTTGCTCTTTAAAAGTAGATTCAATAATTGACCCTTTTATCCTATCATATCTATATCCTCTTTTCTTCTTTAGAAAGACATTGCATTTATAATCAACCCCCCTTAAATAAAAATAAACATTTATAAACATCATTTTGGGAAATTGGGTGTAGCTTCTCATACTACTTCCTGCTGGTTGGGGGTGATGGCAATCTTATGGGGATCCTGAATAAATTCAAGATAATGATCAGTCATAGGAAGACTGGCTATAACCTTTGTTGATAGATAACATTTGTCAAAGTTCAAGAGGTTTCACTTGATCAAATCTGATCCATCTTAAGCTGGAACAAATCCATAGCCTCTTGTTTCCTGTGAGAACAAAAGCAGAGCCTCCTTCCCAAGCAACATATCCTTACACCAAAATTTTGAAGTCAAGATACCTTTAATATATATATTATATATTATATATATTATATATATATACAATATATATAGAGAGAGATTGTAGACTACTCAGTTAAACATATATATAAATATGTTTAACTGAGTAGTCTATACAATCAAATATCTTTCTGCAGTTAAAAATCCCAAAGAAAATATAATCCAGACTCTCGGTGTAATTTCCATTTTTATGTGGCTTATTTTTTTTATATTACTTTATTCTCCTTTTTAGGGACTGTCTTCCATAGACTCATATGTTTGAATGCTTGGTCCCAAGTTAGTAGAACCATTTGAGAAGGATTAGGAGGTGTGGCCTTGTTGGAGATAGTGTGTCACTGAGGGTAGGTTTTAAAGTTTCACAAGCCAACACTAGGTCCAGTGTCTCTTTCTGCCTGTGGATCAGAATGTAAAGTTCTCCACTACTGCTTCAGCACAATGCCTGTCTGCTCTCCACCATGATGACCATGAACTAACCCTCTGTCTTAGCTAGGGTTTTTATTACTGTGAAAAGACACCATGACCACAGCAACTCTTATAAAGAAAACATTTAATTTGGAGTGGCTTACAGTTTCAGAGGTTTAGTCCATTATTATCATGACAGAGAGCATGATGGCATGCAGGCAGACATGGTGCTGTGATAGCAGAAAGACCTACATCTTGCAGGCAACAGGAAGTTTACTGACTGTGACAATGAATGAAGCCAGAATAAAATCTCAAAACCCACCCCCACAGTGACAAACTTACTCCAACAAGGCCATACCCACTCCAACAAAATCACACCTCCTAATAGTGCCACATCCTGTGAGGTAAGGGGGCCAATTACATTCAAACTACCGCATTCCACTTCCTGGCCTTCATAAGCTTGTAATAATATCATAATGCAAAATTCATTTATTCCAACTTAAAAGTCCTCAACAATGTCTTAAAGTCCAAAGTTCAACATCTCTTTCGAGATTCATGCAATCTCTTAACTGTATTCCCCTATGAAATCAAGATAAAAAAGCAGATTATATACTTCCAACATATAATGGCACAGGATATACATTACCATTCCAAAACATAGGGAAGGGAGCATAGTGAGGAAATACTGGACCAAAGCAAGATGGAAAATCAGCTGGGCAAACTCCAAATTTTGTATCTCCATGTCTAATGTCAAAATGCTTTCCACATTTCCAATTCCCTTCAGCTTTGTTGACTACAACACATTTCCTTCTCTTGGTCTTGTTCCACTCCCTGTTAGTAGCTCTTCTAGTTGTGGTATCCTACAACTAGGCCATCTTTAGCATCTTGGGATCTCCAAGACAATCCAGGCTTTGACATCACAGCTTCACACAATAGCCTCTCTACTAGGCCTCCATTCAAGGATACTCCTGACCATGCCTGGTCTTAGTAGCTTTATTCCATAATTCCTTTCTTCTACCCTTAACTCTAAAGCCAAAACCACATGGCCAAAGCTGCCAATTTCTGCTGCTTGCTGGGGCTGGAACAGGAACAGGGCCCCCTCATCCAATTACATATTCACCGCTTTCTGTCTTTCACTGCCTAAGCTTGGTTGTCCTGAAACTCGCTCTGTACACTAGGCTGGCCTCAGAGTCAGAGATCTGCCAGCCTCTGCCTTCCCATTGTTGGGATTAAAGGTATTCCCTACCACAACTCAAACTCTAAGCTTTTGAGTTCGAAAATTAGCTGGATGGGATCTTGCCCTGAGGTCACCACTCCCTTTATTTCATTTCTTAATCTGTTTACCTCCTTGAACATAGAATTTGGCCCCATTCTACTTCCTGATGCTCTTTTTCTCCTCAAAATTTACTTTTAGCAATTTACCCTGCACAGCTTGCTTCTTTTCATTAGAAGTCTTAATTAGAGTTACCACTAATATCCATACAGATATTAGTGTATCAGAGTCTATAGTAGGCTGTTTTGAGATTTCCTCTGCCAATGGACTTAATCCAAAATTCTTCATTTTAAATGCTTCAAACAGACTCTTTGGACAAGGGCAAAAAAGCAGCCACTTTTTTCACCAAAACATCACAAGACCAGTCTCTAGGCCACATAACTAACATTCTTCTCCTCTGAAACCTCTTGAGTGAGCCCTCCACAGTTCAAATAACTCTTAGCACCTCTGTCTTCCATGTTCCTACTAGTATCGCCCATTAAGCAGTGCTTAAGGCATTCTACTGCTTTCATAATCCAAAGTATCAAAGTACAAATTTCTCCAAGCAAACACATAATCGGGTCTATCACAGCAATATCCCAGTCCCTGGTACCAACTTCTGTCTTAGTTAGGGTTTTTATTGCTGTGAAGAGACACCATGACTACAGCAACTCTTCTAAAGACAACATTTAATTGAGGGGCCTCGTTCACAGTTTCAGAGGTTCAGTCCAATATTATCATCGTGGGGAGCATGGTGGCATTCAGGCAGACATGGTGCTCTAGTAGCTGAGAAACCTATATCTTGCAAGCAACAGGAAGTCAATTGACTGTGACACTGAGCGAAGCTTAAGCAAAAGATCTCAAAGCCCACTCCCATAGTGATATATTCCTACAACAAGGCCATACCCATTCCAACAAAGCCACAGATCTTAATAGTGCCACTCTCTGTGAGATTATGGGGGCCAATTACATTCAAACTACCACACCTCTAAAACTATAAGAAAGCCTCCAACTAAATGCTTCCTTTTATAAGAGTTGCCTTGGTCATTGTGTCTCTTCACAGCAATAGAACAGTAACTAAGACAAATACATAGACGCATGCAATATCAATTAGTGAAAAAGATACATGAATTTGAAGGAGATCAGGGAGGGGTATTTGGTAGGGCTTGGAGGAAGAAAAGGGAAGGGAGAAATATTGTAATTATATTATAATCTTAGCAAAATATTACTAGCTAGAATAACTAAAAAGTGATATTACCTAATGCTGGCACCAATGCAGAGAAACCCGATCTTTCACACATTGCTTTGAGGATTTAAAATGGTACAGCCAATCTAGGAAACTGAACATGTCTCTTCCTGTACTTTCACTATTAGGCATGTATTCCAGAGAGATGGAAGAACTGCATTCAGATACATCTTGTACAATTCTACAACAGCTTTATTTGCAATATTCCTGAAAAAATCCTTTAAGAATTAATGAGGGAACAGACTATGGTACATCAGTACATCACATCTTAGAATATTATGAAGCAGCCAGAAGGAAGCAACTTTTTTTTAACTTTAAACAAAAGGTTTATTACACAAAGTTTATCACATAATTGGAGACTTTTCTACTTTGCACACAGTTATTCTCACTCTCCACAGAAAGGCTGATTCTGAACTTCTCATCTAGTGACACAAGAATAGTAGCAATGCCTCAGTGACTTAAGTTGAAAGCAGGACACTGGTATATGGTTCTTGCACCCAGTATCAAGAATATACAAGCATCTTTATTTAAAAATACAAAACAAAAATCTGTAGGTATAGACAATGACAGCAGTAAACCATTATATATTGCCAATGGAAACCAATAACGAATGGTTACTGTGATTAGTCATTCTTCTCTTCAGTCATTTTCTTCAGGTGACTTCTCCGAAGTCATCAATGAGGAACTTCCCTTGAGCTTCCCATCACAGTTCATTGAGAAGGGCAAAGCACTATTCTAGGCATTAGAACACACCATCTCCCATACCCACTCCCATTCCACCCATTCCAGGGTTCTTCTCTCCTGTAGGAATTTCTGTCACTACAACTTCTGCTGTGGTTAATGAGGCTATCCCAGCAGCAGTCAGTAAAGCAGTTCTTACAAACTTTGCTGGATCAATGATTCCTGTTTCTACAGTGTTCACAAAGTTTCCAAGCACAGCATCATAACCAACTTCTGAGGAACTTCAAATAATTTTCTCAACAATCAAAGATCCTTCAACACTTGTATTCTTTGCAATAGTTACTACAGGAATTTTGAACGCTCCTTGAAAATTTTCTATACCTATTTTCTGATCTTATCATCCTTTAATGAATCCAAGGCTGGGTTGCACCAAAACAGAGCAATCCCCTCGCTCCTAGAACAATGCCTTCTTCAACAGCTGCTCTTTTAGCATTGAGGACATTTGTAACTGTCTTCTTCTCATTCACTTCAGCATCACTTGTCCCTCCAACCTTCAGCACAGCTAATTTATCTGAAAGTTTAGCCAGTCGCTCATTCAGCTTTTCCATTTCATATTCACTAGTTGTGTCTAACTGCTTAGTGATTTCTTGAATACACTTTTCAATTTGAGCTTTGTCACCTTTGCATTCAAAAGTATGGCATCATGTTTGCTGATAACCTCTCCAACTTCTCCTAAGTCATGAACCTGAACATCTTCAAGATTAAGATCTAATCCCTCTTCTTCAAATACAGCACCACCAGTAGCAATAGCCATGTCTTCAAGCTGGTTCTTCCTAGGAAAGTACCTTGGTACTTCCCCAACTCTGTTCAATAAGCAATGTTCTTCCCTGTGGATAACAGCTACAGCATTGGCTGAAAGGTCTACAACTTGAAGCATGAAGGCTCAGGCATTTGTAACAAATTTTACATGTTAGGCATAGGGCCAAGTAAGATGATGAGCCAATGCCCAGGACACTTGTCTTATCTAGAAAAAGACGATTGGTTGTGAAGTATTTCTGCAGGGCTGCAGTGAGAGTGCAGGAGGCTGTCAGCAGTGAGTGAGGGCAGGAAACAACTTTTGATTCACTACAACTCCCACAGATCTCAAAGCAATGCTGAATGACAAAAAGTTAATTCCCAAAGATCATACTGTATGATTCCATTTATATATCATTCTTAGAATAAAATCATAGAGATTGAGAAGAGATTAGTTGTTGCCCAAGATTAGAGATGAAGGGAAAGCAGTGGGTATAGCTAGAAAAAGGTGAGGAATGGCTCAGTGGGAGCCTTGCAGTGACACATCTTGATTGTCATGGCTGGTCCACAAGTCCAGCATGTGATAAAACCTCACATAGAGACATGCACATATTCACAAACACAGAAGTGCCTGTAATATGTGGGAAATATGTAATATGTGGGAAAACTGAGTAGTCATTATGAACTGTGCCAATGTTGATCTCCTAATTTTCATATTAAACTGCAGTTATGCAATCTTCAAGGGGCTAAATTGAATGACAACAATGCACTTTTTTTTTAGCAATTTCTTGCAAATTTATACTGACTGCAAAATAAAAGGTTAAAAAAAATCTGACACACAGGTTAGATGATGTTGCCGACATGCTAGTTGCTTACATTTATTATTGTGGTTTTTCTGGTTGTTCCTTTCATTTGGATCCTTGCCAAACTTTATTAAGTCAGTAGATTAAGGCTGTCAGACCAGGTTTAGAAGTTAAAAAACATGTTTGGAAATACTGTTGGTTACATATGGGAGATCAGATGAGTGATGACAGGAATCTGGGTTTTCTATCTGATTTCAGTGCTAAACTGATAGCTGACAAAAGCAATTTAGAAAATAGACTGGACTGGGAAGATGGGTCAGTCAGTAAAAGTGCTTGATGTGCAAACGTAAAGCCTTGCATTTGAATCCCTACCACACACACACAAAAGCTGAACATGTCCATGTGCCTATAACCTCATCATTAGATGACAGAGATGGGCAGATTCCAGGAACATACTGGCCAGTCAGCCTATCTGAAATACATGAGCTTCTTGTTCTGTGATAGACCCTATCTCAAGAGAATGAGGTAGAGCAGTTGAAGTCCTCCTCTGGCCTCCACATCACATGTGGAGGGGTTCCATACAGGAGCAGGAACAACTCAAACACAGCAGCATCACGAAAAGTTCACACCAGCATGAGTGACAGCTTGTGACATCTGGACCCCTCCAGCTTACTGCAGGACTTGCAGGCAGCTGAACAGGTTGGAGGGTGTCTCCCTCAGGCAGCTTAGCTACTCTGATCATCTCCTCTGCAGCCCTTGCTGTTCACATACCCTTAAGGAGGGAGGGCTAAGGCCCTCCTAATGTATTTCCTAAGATTTCTGAGTTTTCTCTTCAAGAATCTTAATGAGGCTCCTTTTAGAATGTCCAGGATCCTGTCCTTTTCTTTCTTTGCCTTTCCTTTCCTTTCTTCTTCACCTCTTCCTCCTCCTCTCCCTCATCCTCCTTCTTTTAAAATAGTCTTTCTATGTAGTCCTGGCTGCCCTGAAACTCACTGGCCTTGAACTCATAGAAATTTGTCTGCTTCTGTCTCTCAAGAGACTGTAATCAAAGTTGTGTGGTACCATGCCTGGCCAACTCCTAAGATCTTAGAGCCTCAGAGGAAAATGCTAAACAACTGTGAAACCAGCACTTGGTAGAGGTGGAAGCAGGACACCCTTAGCAACATAACAAATTCAAGACCCTGTCTCAAAAGAAGAAAGGTTAACTGAGATCTTACACTTTTGAATACAGCATTCTCAATGAATCTTTCTCTATTAATTAATTACAAGTTTTCTAACATGGCACTATTTTACTATAAAATGAATACTCCCCCAAATGGTGTATAGATGTACACCCTCATATTCCTATCGTCATCAGATTTTTTTCTTCATTAGGGTTTTTACTCTCCTTTATGACAAAGAGTACAAATGGGAGGCCAGAAATATCCTGGGTCAGCAGTCTTCCAAGGTAGGAGATATGAGAAAGAAAGACAACATTACAGACTGCCAGTCTGGTGAGACCTTAATGTCTGAATTTGTGTGTGTGTGTGTGTGTGTGTGTGTGTGTGTGTGTGTGTGTGTGT
>LZPO01088003.1:20733-35122 GCA_001675575.1 Neotoma lepida | reverse complement strand
AAAAAGCAGTAGTTTGGTATATGGTGGATGTCAAAACATTTGTTTCTCCAAAGAGAAGACAACTGAAAGCACGTGACTATTTCCTCCGATTACTTTTGAGGCCAGAGAGACAGCCTGTGATGGTGGTCTTAGTCAGATAAATCCCATCTTCTCCTTGATTTCTCCTGGNAAGCTGAGGACAAGCCTCTAAAGAGCTACACTTGTCACTTGAAGTACTAAAAGAATGATGGTCCTGGGTGGACAGCACTGCACCCTGCTGATGAGGCCAATTGCAGCTGTCCAGGGCCTTCTACTCCTTAGTTTCTGCAGTAAGGATCCCTGTTCTTGGGGATTTTTCTGACTGTGGGATCTCCCACATCCATTTCTGAGTTCAAAGGAAGTCTGGTTCTGCTGATATCTTGATTTTGGGCTTCAGTCTTTAAATTGACATGCTAATAGGTCTCTTGTTTTTAAGGGAGTAGTCAGTGGTGCACTGTTAGGGACAACTTGAAAGACCACACCTATGCTCTTTCATCTTTCACTGGTTGTGACTTGCTTCTGGGTGGCTGGCTACAACTTTGACTCTGGTCCGGGATTATTGGTGGAGCAGGGAGCAGGGTGGAGACTGCACCCAATTCCACCTTCTGTCCTTATCTTCCAGTCTGCTTCCAATTTCCTCACAATGTTTCCTGCTGTGGTCACTGAGTCAGGGAGCATACTAGAGATCCCCAAATCTCTTTCTTCCTTTTCTCCAGAACCCTGGTGGTTCTTTTGCTATTTTTTATTGTTTCCTTATTTTCTTTGTCAAATTTCCACATGTTTATTATGTATTTTGGTCATTCTCATCCCCAATTACCCTCTCTTGTCCCCTTTACTCTCCAGAGTTCCCATCATGTTTTCATGTCCTTTTCTTTGTTTTTGTATCCATCAAGTTTGCTTGCATTAACATGGGTAGGGGGTTATTTCTGGAGATGGAGATAGCTTAACAGTGGGTACACTACTGAAGAAAATGACTCCTTCCCAAAGCAGCCATTAACTGCCAATAGTTCTTGAGGGTGGGGTCTCATGAGGCCCTCTTCCATTCATGACAGAACATTGATGGGCTCATCTTGTGCAGGTCCTGTGTCCCAGGCAGTTCTCTGGCAATAGTAACACATTTTTCATGAACTCTCTGTTTCAATTTGGTCCTAGCAAACAAGTTGAGATGGAGACCAAGAAGCTGTATGGTCAGACCCTCCAAGAANTAAAGAAAGCAAGATATAGTCAAAGGAGTGGTGGTGATTGGGATGTTCCACAGCTAAAGTGATCCCACGAGGGCCCTTAAGAATTGTCCCTCAGAGGAGGCGAAGGGCCACTTTAACCCCGTATCAAACTGCACTAGAGGTAGGCTGCCTTGGTTAAGAGGGCGAGGCTGCCACCTCTGGTGGATGGCTGCACATTTTTGGGAGAAAGGCTCCTGTGGAAGCCCTTTGCTGTTGATGTACCTTGTCACCGGGAAGATGAGTTTTTGGCTTTGAGGAAAGCAGGACTTTCTAGAGAATCAAAAGTTGTAGATAAAGTNAAGAGGAACTTGTTGGTTANTTTGTACATGGACTGAAATATCACAATGAAATAAATGCATTAGGTATCAGTGCTGATTTAAATGTTATCAGTAAATAATAATAGTCTTTATTTATTTATTTAGTTAGTTTTTTTCAAGACAGAATTTCTCTGTATAACAAACAGTGCTGGCTGTCCTAGAACTCACTTTGTAGACCAGGCTGGCCTTGAACTCACAGAGATCTGCCTGCCTCTACCTCTGGAGTGCTGGGATTAAAGGCNTGTGCCACCACTGCCTGGCATCTGTATTTATTTTATTAACTACTTTTTCAGGACTTATCTACATCTAGGCTTAAATAAGATAGTATTTCCTTTGTAATAAATACCTGAGGAGACTGTCCTCAATCTGTGGGGCTCATGCAAAGCACTTTGCCACCAATGCACCTTGCCCTGTGGAGATGAGTTTTTGGTATCACACGGATGAGTCTGGGTGGGAGTCACAGTGTTGACTGCACTTCNCCACAGCTGCCATGAACGAGCACATGTTAGAGCTCTGATGTTTACTGTTCTGTTTAGTCTTTATAGGACATGTAAGGAAGATGGCATCATTCCCATTTTTTACAAGGAAAGCAAGGTTCAACTTCTAGCAGATTCTGGAAATTTTTATCTCTATTATGCTGCATTTTATCCTAGTAAAGGATTTTTTTTTCTTTTTTTGGCCTCCCTTTCCAAATAGCCAATGACTCTCTGATTTCTGTTTTACTCTGTTAGGAAAAATATCCATTACTAATGATGAAATATGAATATAGTCCCAGAAATAAAACCATGAAANCAATGTAGTGCACCCACAGGTCTAGGACTGTCTGCTCAGCTTCTCAAACGCCTGAATCTCTTGACATTTGCTGTACAACCTCTACCCACATGCTGGCGTTCTCCTCACCAACAGCTCCTTCTACTTATTAGTAGGAATGGCCACTGAAACATGAAAATTAGATCTAAAGTTCTCACAATAACAGAAAGAATGGAGATAGGTCATTCCCACATCCTAAGAACTCACACACACAGAAATGACTTACAAATGGCACCACCCCACCCGTGTGTGTGTGTGTGTTTGTGTGTGTGTGTGTGTGTGTGTGTGTGTGTGTGTGTGTGTGGCTTGAGTAACTTCTACTTGTTTCTGTTTGTTTGTTTTGCCATCCTGGGGATGCAACCCAGGGTCTTGTCCATGTTAGGCAGATGCTTTATTACCCCAAATCCCTAAAAGTTAATACTTCAGGTTAAAAAAAAGTTCATACCAGTCATCTTAGAAATTGAAAGGTCTAAGGAGATGGCCTGGTGAGTAAGAGCTCCTGTTTTTCACTCANGGAGCTGAATGCAGGCCCCTAGCACCACATCTGCACATGCTTGTGACCTCAGTGTTGTGGAGACAAGGCAGGCAGATTCTACAAGCTTGATGGCTCATTGGTCTAGCAAAACAGTGAGCTTCAGTTTCAGTGAGACACCCTGTGTCAGGGGAAGGGGTGGGGGTGACGGAGGAGAGCACCCAACTTCCTCCTATGGCCCGTACCTGTATGCTTATGTGCATATATACTTATGGAACCACATACATGATCATGTAATATGCACATACATACACACAAGAAGACAAAGAAGAAATTTGAAGTTAAATACAAATACAGCCAATTATTTCTATACATATTTCCACATAAAATATGAAATTATGTGAAATATGTTTTATATATCATTATATTTGTTATCTCTCTATATGAAATATATGTAATTATAACAAAATGAATCTGATTGAGCTGCTGTATCTCAACTTAAATTATACCATGTGGGCTTTAGTGAAGAGGCCAGAATGGGGTTCCCAGATGAGACCTTTTTAATACTAGAATAGTAGAATTACAATCTCACTTTTTGAAATAAAAAACAATAGATTTTCATCTGCTTGAGATAATTTAATATAACCTACCTGGAGGCAGAGGAGAGTGCAGCAAATGCTTCTTCTAGACATTTCTTGCTCTATAATTATATTTTCAGAGGGCGAGAATAAAGACTCCTGCTGCTCCACATATTATTATACATTTTGAAGAGGATTCAAAGTTTAATATTTGTCATTCAGCCACTTTTCTAATTTTATGTCTAATTAGCCAAGAAATTGAACTTTCAAAAACATTCTTGAGCTTCTAAATTCCCATATGTATTTCCATTCAACAAACATTTATTACATCAGTCTAGGTGTGAGAGTCAAAGAGAGGAAGCTGTGTATGTGAGCATGTGTGTGTGTGTGTGTGTGTGTGTGTGTGTGTGTGTGTGTGTAGAAATCTAATGAAGAGGGAGGTGTGTTCACAGCCATCCAAGCAGAACAAGTTGCTAAGTAGACAGTGTGCACTGAGTGCTTAAGGGAAACCCAAATGTAGACTCTTTGGAGTCTGTGGGACAAAGATCAGGAAAAGCTGCCCAAGGAATTGCTGTCCGAATTGGGCAGAGACAAATGCCTTTTTCTCTTAGACAGAAAAAGGCAGGCGCTATTCTGTGAGGACACGGATGTCGCCTCTGNGGGCCTAGGTCACCACACTATGAAGCAAGTTGCTGCAAAATGTTATCAAGATCACAGTGGATTTTGTGGCTGTAAGAAGGGAATTTGCTTGGATGAAAGCACATCGGTTTGGATTCATTATTGTTATTGAAGATGAGCGAGCCTATTTTAGAGTTATTAGAAGAGAATTGTGCCTTCCCCACTGCTCCTGTTCCGAAGCGAGTAGAATTAAGTGGCTGCACCTGGTTAGGTGGAACTGGCTTCCTTCCAGGCCCTGGCTGGGAAGCTGTGTTTGCCTCTGACAAGGAAGGGGTGTCCCTTTGTCTTTGCTTCCTGATTGTTTCCCTTCTTTTAATTAGCAGTTTTTGTTATTGTACTTGTGCTAAGAGGCTTTAGGAGCAAAGGCCGTGGCTTTCATGATAAATGCCTCTTCAAACATTCCCAACCTGAAAATAAAATAACTTAAAACCTAGCAAATGAATGTGGTAGCACGCTGCAAATGTCAATTCTGCCATTGGATGTGCTTAAATTCAAATGTAAACAATGCTTGAGGAACACACTGACCTGGATCGGGTGTTTTCACACCGTAATTAGTTCTCCAGCAGTAGCTCTGGCAGAAAACCGGGTCATGCCCCTCACCCACGAAGCCAGGCAGTTTTTACTGCAGCCAACTGTGAGGTGGGAGCCCTGGGGACAGCTTGCCACTCCGCCCACTTCTGGTAAGGGGCAGGTTTTTGGTAAGTGCCACTGTACCTTCACTGGCAGGGCAAGTATGGGAATTAATTAAAATAGAGCGGCTGCAGGAGGGTGGTGGGATGTGACCCTGCATCAGCTGAAATGCTAGAAATCAGAAGGCAGANTTGCCCAGGGTTAGGAACAGCAAAGCTTAAAAGATCTTAGTTTAGAAACAGTAAGTGTCAGNATCACATAATTATGTATTTTAAAATTTAATGCTGGCTAGGAATTCAACAACCTGCAGGGTTCTTATTTTGATTTTCATTGTACAGATTCTTCAGTCATGAAAGCTGACAGAACATTCTCCTGATTCATAAACAATGGGAAAGGATAGATTCTCTCTCTCTCTCTCTTCTCTCTCTCAATTAAATTCCCTTCTTTGAATTTTTCACAGCGATTCCTATCACTTGAGGCCTGGGAAACGCAAGTCAAATTNTGTGTAAAAAGCACAGACCTGTAAAGACGTGAGAACCCTGTCCCCAGAACTGTTTCTCAGAATTGTGTACAAACTCAGGCCCATCCCTGTGGAGTGTCAGGGCATCTCAGAGCTTATTTTGAGAGGCGTGGGCTGTGAAAATATTCTCAGACTGTCAAGATTTTCTTCTGTTTTTCACTCAAAGAACTACAAGAATATAAAAATAGTTAACGAGGTGGAAAAATGATTTAAAAATCAGATAAATACCAAAGACTTCAGCAAGAACAATTTATTATTGTAGTGTTCACTAACCTTAGGCAGGCTGAGAATGCTCTATAATGCGCTAAGCAAAGGGAAATTAATGATTTCAGTTTAATTCTCTGTTGTATCGAAGTCAAATCTGGAGGAAAAAAACCCATCAACATCCATTATACTAATGGTCTGAGTCTCAAAAGCAACTCTGATCTTTAGCTGGAAAAATAAAGTATTCAAAAATGTGTCCCAAGCTTATATGAACATCAGGACTGAACAAGATCGGTGTTATCAACAGCAGGTTCTTGTCTTAGGACAGTAATTTAAATGCCATTCTTTACTAAGAAAAGGAACAAAGCAAATAGTGTAAACAATCTTACAGTCAAATCTTTGGTTTGTGTTTTCATTCTTTCTTCTGCTGAGGGCCCAAATGCACCAGCCCTCAGATGGGTAGGGCAGAGGAGACCATGGCTCTTACCTGTGTGTTGCTTTTCCCTCTTTTAACTCATGTGACTTTGCTCATCATTTTTTTTTCAGGTCATTACATCCCTTCTGGATTAATTTCTTTCATATCTCACTGGCTGGGCTGCCAAAACTCATTTCTTCATTATTGTGCTTTGCTCAAGGGTGATAGTTGCTGTGTCCTCTGTCATAAGCCCTTTGATCTGTCTTGGTTTTTTTTTTTTGATCTCTCTCTTTTTTTTTTTCTTGTTTACCGCATTGGCAGAAGGGGAGAATGACTCATTTCTATGAAGCTGGTGCTTGCTGGCAAACGGAGACATATTTTCCTGTGAGTGGATTGCTGGCATTACTATATACAGGGCCTCTGCAAAGTGGAAGAGTTGATTTAACCTGTGACACGCATCTGTAGGTCTTAAAGCCAAGTCCTATAAATGAGGAATCCCTGCTTCCACCTGCCTCCAACCTCATCCCAGAACAATCTTCCCAATGCACGGGTGACAATGTGCCACTTCTAGATCCCATATGTTTTCTGGACTCTCTGATGCCTTCAGGGCAAGCCCCAACTCTTTGGGATAGCATCCGATCTATGCTGTCTCAGGATTGCTTCATTTCTTCTCTTTAGGAATCTTTCCCTTTTGCCAACTTGGCAGAATATCTACCACCCTTGAGGGAAGGGGAGCCCCTCCTTGAACTTACTCTCCCTTGTCCAATACCTATGGCTTCACTGCCCTAGTCCTCTGGTAAGCCCCAGGACTCCTCATCATATCAGTCTCTATCTGCTTGTCTCCATTGCACGGGTTTTGAGCTGCATAGGGACAGGATCTCTGTCTCTTTGAACTTAGGGGGTTTCTTTACCCCATTAAAAACTCTGGTATATTACCATGGCTTAAAAATCTTGAGTGCTCACTAAATAATAAGTAAATGAATGGGTTGCAAAGTAACTCAGTATGTCTCATTAGTTGCAAGACATAAATTATGAATCACTCGTTTTATTTTCTGTTTTGGGAGATAATAAAACCATCTTCAAATTCAGGTACTTAATGGTTGTTATTGATATTGTTCTAATTAATTGAAACTTGAGTTTGAAAAACATGTATTGATTGTTTTCATTGTCTTATTTTTTTCTGTAGTTTGCGGTTTCTTTTTTTAGAATTTTGTAGAAATCCATGTTTATCCTTGATAACCCCCACTTCTACTGGGTTTTTGGAGGTCACTAGAATTTGGATCCTGCTCCTTTTAACAAAGTCCTTTTATCTTCAATGTTCTAAAGGGAAAGAAAAACACATAAACAGCCTCCATTCATCACAATAGGGTTGGCTTAAAAGTTAAGCCTTCAACAATTGTTGCTCTTACAGAAGATCAGGGTTGGATTCCCAGCATCCACATGGTGCTACACAACCATTCAAAACTCCAGTTCTGGAGATCTGATGCCCTCCTTTTACCTCCACAGTGGCGCACAGACATATATGCAGGATNAACACTCATACACACGNAATCCGTAAGTCTAGAACTTGAGCCTTGACTCATACTCTCTATAAGAGGTCCCCTATCCTCTTTATATATTTTGTTACACTATTTTTGTGAGCACTGTACCAGATTATTAAACAAGCTGGGGGAATATTGACTGCAGAAGACATCCTTCATGCTTGCGCCCTTCCTTGTCTTTAGCCTTTAGTCATGACATGCTGAAGTTAAGAATTATTTCACTGAACTTGTGCTTTTGCTCTGTTGTGTATTTATTGGTGTCTTAGAGTTGCTATTGCTATGATGAAATGCCATGACCAAAAGCAAGTTGGGGAGGAAAGGGTTTGCTTGTCTTATACTTCCACATCATTGCTCATCATTGAAGGAAGTAATGACAGAAACTCCTCTAGAGGAGGAGCCTGGAGGCAGGAGCTGGTGCAGCCTCCATGGAGGAGTGCTGGCTGTTTCCTGGCTTCCTCAGCCTATCTCCTATAGAATCCAGGACCTCCAACCCAGGAGTGGCCCCACCCACAATGGGCTGAGCCCTCCCCCATCAATCATTAATTAAGAAATCACCCTAGAGGCTTGCCTGCAGACCAATCTGCTGTAGGCATTTTTCAGTTGAGGTTTCCATCTCTCAAATGTCTCTAGCCTAGTCAAGACGACATAAAACTGCCAGCACAATTGGCCTTTTTGTGCTGTGTCCTGATATAAAATGTTTTTCTTGTCATTGAACTGGATCAAGATGATTTGGATGCCACTGAGTCACTTTTAGGGCTGTTCTCGGGCCATACATTTCTCTATCATCTCTCTCTCTGTGTCTCCTTCTGTCTCTCTCTGTCTCTGTCTCAGTCTCTCTGTCTCTATCTGTCTCTCTCTCTCTCCCTGTGTGTGTGTGTGTGTGTGTGTGTGTGTGTGCGCACTATTACATCTGGAAGCTAGAGTAAACATAGGTATTTTCCTCAATTGATTTCCACTCTATTGTTCTGATAGATAGTGTTTTATTGAACCTGGAGCTCACAGATTTGTTTAGACTGGCTGGCTAGCATGCCCTAGAGACCCACTTGTCGGTGCCTCCCCAGTAGTGGGATTGTAGGTGTATATCCCAATTCCTGGNTTTTAAGTAGGTTCTAGGACCTGAACTTGGTTCTTTATGCTTTTGTGTCAAACATGTTACTGATTGAGCCATCTCTCTTATCCCATCCACCATACTTTTCTTATTTAGGCAAATCAGGACTTAGAAAAGTTTATGGCATGTATTTGAAAGTTGATATATCCTTATCATATGGCAGATGAATGATAAAGAAATTGAACACATTTGGTTTTCTTGTATTATTTGTCGAAACTATGCTATTATTTTTAAATTCACTGTCAGACTTTTATTTGCTTCCTGATTCATTCTGCCTCACAGAGTCTCTGGCTATCTCTACTTTACCACAACAAATTAAGTAACACTGACAAGGAACCCAAAGCAATGGGCTTGGTTCTATCTTGTCAGGTGTGGTGGTTCGAAAGAAAGTGGCCCCCAAAGTGAAGGGCACTATTAGGAGGTGTGGCCTTGTTGGAGGAAGTGTGTCACTGTGGGGGCAGGCTTTGAGGTCTCTTTATCTCAAGCTTCCCTCAGTGTGACAGTCAGTTGACTTCCTGTTGCCTGTAAGATGTGACATTCTCAGCTCCAGCACCACGTCTGCCTGCTCGCTGCCATGCTCATGATCATAATGTACTGAAGCCGTGGTCGTCGTCGTCATGGTGTCTCTTCACAGCAATAAAAACCCTAACTAAGACATCAGGTGTTGTTTCTTCCTAGCTCTCAGCTGGACCCTCTGCTGTCCTTACTACTGTGTGCTACCTCATGTCAGAACTGAGACACATCTCAGAGACATGAGCAGCTCTAGTTGAAGAGTTGAAAGTGGTGGTCTTTGTTTTAAGAAATCCCTTTCTGTATTTCTGCAGAGTAAGATGATAATTGATACAGAAGATGGACATTTGCAGAACTCTTGAATTTGATTTTTCTAGGGTAACACCTGGCACACTTCACTGATTCATGGCCTGGCATCTCCTCTTGGGTGAGCTTTCCACAATTCATCTTTATGATTCCCCATTTCCAATGTTAGTAATTTACAGTAATGAGCCATAAGTTGGCACCCAGGCAGAGTGAGACAGAAGCAACTCTCAGCATACTTGAGGGATACATTCTCTGCCTTCTGAAAGCATCTTAATGATCCTAAGTGGTTTGGATATTTAGAGGAAGTTCAAAGGAACTGAATCAATTGTGTATCATTAAAAAACACAGTACTTAAGATGGGGGTGAAGCATAGTATCTGTTTGCCTGTTTGATGGACTGAGGGGTCTGAGGGGTGGCAGTGCATAGAAATGTTGAAGTAATGCTTCTGCTCCCTAGGAGCACCCAGTGAATGTATATCTTATGTTGTGGTAATGGCTGGGTTCCACGTTTGCCAGGATAAGGGTGTGTGAATCCAGGAATGTTTGGGAGTCTCCAGACATCCTGACTTTTATTGTTTTTCAAATAGTGTGCATCTTTGTCAGCATACTACATCACCTTTAATTTTTAAATTGATGTGTATGTGTCAGAAGATAGAACCTATATGTTTCCAAGGTCTGATTTATAAGAATATAAAGAGTATAAGAGTAATTTAATATGTTTAGAGCCATGTTTTTTATTCTAAATGATTTCTTTTGAGATAATGAGAATGAATATCCAATCCACGTACATTATCAATCACATAGATTGAAACACTCCAAACAGAGGGTCAATGTCTTAATATAAGAACAAAAGCATTCCCTCTAAGAGTAGACAATTTAATATGGCTTCATTATTAAGTGGAGTGGAGAATTCCAGTGCTGGGAAATTCCTGCCACCTATTTTTAGAGCTACATTTATATTTTTCTTCAGTACCCAGAAAAGGTACCTGATTATGCACTTAGTGGAAGAAATGACCATTGCCTTTGGGCAACANGGGATTTAATCTTGGCTTTGTCCATAACTGTTGGGGTATCTCTGGCCCAACACTTTACCTCTTTACAATGTACTTTTTTTCACTGTGGAAAGGGCAAGATACCATCTCTGACTGTATTCTTGTGAGAAGTAAGAATCTGTCTAATACAGGCTCTGATGGGAGCAGAGGCTCAGTGAATACAGCAGATAGCTCCGGGATCCACCCAAGTCACGGTACAGTGTAGAGGACCAAGGGGCCTGGTCTGTGCTTAGCTCTGAGCCTAAAGAAGGAAGCACTTTGCTTTCCATATACCATTGCCTTGTCTCTACTCTAAGACTACTGCAGATGCACCCTTCAGATGTCACACAGACTTGAATCCAATTCAAGGTCAGCTGTGTCCCCTCTTTATTGGGGAGAGGCAGCATAAGAAGGTATAGAAGTTTGGGGGGGGGATGCTCAAATTACCTTGTATACCAGGATGCAATATCCATAAGAAGCACAATACCGATACTGTGTACAATGGATATACAGCAATGAAAACACTATGTCCTTTCAACGGCTTCACAGCACAGCTCTCTCTGCAAAGCCTAGTCACAAGTGTCTACCTCCATTTTCTCTGCCTTGCTTGTTTTTCTCTATCACTTCATATTCCTAATCTGTGGACAGATGATTTCCTCTCCTGGGCTGAAACATGAGGTAGGATAAGAAAGATAAGGGTTCTTTCCCTCTGTGTCNGCACTGATTAATTTTCTATGTATTTACAAAAACAGTAAAAGCACAGATGTGACTCACTGTNTCTGTCCAGCCAGCAGACTGGAGGAAGACAGAANGACAAACTCACGCAAAATACTGTTGCCTCAACCCATTGTGTCTTGTTAGCACAAATCTAGTCTTGCTTTGTTTGTTTCAAAAGCCTGACCTAGGAAAAAGGTCATTGTTATGTACAATGTGATCGTATGATGTGATGACTCCAGCCTCATCATTCAGAGTTCACATTTGTGAAGTCACCTACTCACTAAAAGTTATGAGTAACCACAAGCAATAGAGTTTTTATGTTCAGCCACCCGCAGACATGTTCAGATTAGCAATTTGAGTTCCCCCTAAAAACAAGTATCTCAATGATACTTGAATTTAGGCACGTTCTGCTTTTGTTTCATCTCAGAAGTGACCAGAGGATGAAAACAGCAGGGGGCAGTGTGGGGCAGGGCAAGACTCTCTGGTTTTGGGGCCAGGGGAAGTGGGACTGAATTCCATCTCACAATGAGTAGAGTAGCTTCAGTCAAGTTGCTAAGCATTTCTGGACCTTGTTTTCTTGTTTTGTTATCTGTCTGTCTGTCTGTCTATCATCTATCTATCATCTCTGTCTCTTATCATCATCATCATCATCATCATCATCATCATATGTCTACTTACCTTTCTGTCTACCAAAGTATATGAATATTCCTGTGGACACACACACACACACACACACACACACACACACACACACAGTCTCATTCTTAGGAACAATGGCTCAATATTCACTAGTTCAGTATTTCCAAAGGTGTTATAGATGACTATGAATAATAAATCATGAGTTAGAGATTGTATCTGTCCATTTGTCTTTGTATGTGTTTTGTACAGACTGAAAAAGTGGGCAGGGATGGTAAATAGACCCTGATAGAAGTTCTACTTCTATCAATGAAATACACTGAGGTGTGAACTTGGGTAAGTTACTTTACTTCTTGTGTCTCAAGGCGCTCTGATATTTAAATTTGGAGCCAAGTATCTACCTTGCATCATCATAACTTTTTTATGGGAGAAATAGGAGTTTAACATATTCAAACATGCCTGATAACTTCTCAAGTTTTATATTAATGTAAGACATTATTATGTAGCTCCATGCAGCTGGAATAGCCAGGAGTCTGAAATACTCATTCTATGGGGGATCTAGTTTACAGGTGAACTGTTTACATCTAGCATCCATTTCATTTATTCATTTAGTGAATCAATTATTCAACTTTTTCAATGAACTTTAAAAATGATTGTACCTAACCCCATGTAAGATGCCTAGGCTGTACCAAGTCACCCAGGCCTATCTCTCAAGAATCACAAGAGGGAAGGAAACAAGCATGTTGTTCAAATTCTAGAGTTGGGGTACACCAGGGTTCCAGGCTTCTATCNGACTCAAATTCNTCACATGACCCCAGGTCTCCTGACTTTGGACTTTGGAGCGCCTGTCTACTAATAGTAGTTGTGTATTTGTGTTTATTTGTGCATGTGTCAAAGAACACAAATGTGACAATGGAGAGATGACTCAGAAGTTAGGAGTTCAAACTGCCCTCACAGAGGCCCCCAGTTCTGTTCTGAGCATCCACACTGAGTGGCTCACAACAGCCTGTCACTCCAGCTCTAAGAGGATCTGACACCTCTGGCCTCTNTGGGCAGCAGTCACATGCACAGTCCCAACACAGACACAGGCACACATACATAGTAAACATAAGTGTTAAAACACAGAACCACAGTGTGACTAGCAATGGGAATGGGATACAATGTGCTTTGATACTTCTCTGCTCCCGTTTCCTGTGTGCTCCTCCTTCATTCACCTGGCTCCTTAGAGCCTTACGGATGTTGAAGCCCTTTCTCTGAGATCTCCCTCCTACTGCATCATGTCTAGAATTAACTAATATGGAGATTCACATATGTTCAAACAATTCTTGAGTGTCAAGCATGAGGTGAACAAATACTTTTGCTTTGAATGTGCTCTGCATTCCCATCAAAGATAAACACATGGAAAGGATTTCTTCACATCAACATGTGTATATGAGCCCCAAATATTGTTTTAGGGTATTATACTATAGGTAAATTTCTGATTGCCTTGATAGTATATAAACTGCAGACTCCCTNGAAACTGCTTTGCCAGTGGCCATGGAATCCATGTTAAAGGAGCAACAATAAGACTCCGGAATCAGAGCCAGGCCTTTCCCCTACAGTTACAGATTCTGTCTACATGATGTGGAGTACTAACTTTGGGATGATTTGTATCAAAGTAGAATGCAATTTGGCTAAAATGCAATATACTTTAGATCTCTCGCCATCTTCTTTCTTCCTTTTGGTTTCCCCTCATCTCTTTGAGGCCACTTATTCATCNATTCTTTCCTGAATTTGTTTACTGATGTGGATTATTTGGAAGGTACTTTTATAAATAAAATATGCCCAGTTGGAATAAATTAAGTGTGAATCCTGATGCATAGCCTCTCTGACAGTTTTTTTGGTATTCTGTATCTGCCAGCTTCTAGAACACTTACTCATTCTTATTAAAGGTATCACATATTTTTCTCCCAGTCTAAAAAAGGTAGAAGCAACTGAGCCAACATGGGTTGGGCTTTCTGTTCTACCACCTGTGAGGTTTCAGATGCCACCTGGCTGTGGCTTCTGGCAGCACAGTGAAAAGTTAAAAGCTGGAATTCTGAAGACAGGCTGCCTGAGCCCAGACTCCNTCTTTACCACTGTCTGTAACTCTGGGTAAATCATCTAGCTTCCTTCCATCTCAGTTTCACCGTCTGCAAAGTAGGACAGACGCTATCTACTTCACAGAACTTTGCAGGAGATTAGGTGGAAAGTCCCATAAAGCACACAGAACAGCACTTCTATTATNCTCAATGTTTTTAGTGTTTGATAGATGACATTGGTTGTTANTGCTGATGTTATCTAATGGAAGCAACTTCTTTGGTTCCTGGATTGATTTGTTAGCATGTTGACTATNGTCTGCCAGAAATTTTAGATTTCTATTAAGACATTTGTTTGGATAATATAGAACCCAAGAATTATTCCTCAAGCCTCAAGCAACAGGATAGGACTGTAGAAACAATGGGGTCTACCTTTCCTAGTGAGGGTTTGGAGAATTACCTCCTAAAGTTTTATCTCTAAGAAGACGTTTTATCTCTAAGCTACAGAATCTAGGAATGGAGAAATACAAAGAACAAAACTGGAAATTTCATGTATATCCTTATTCTTGTATCAAGAAATGCATTGATTGTTTTAAAAATAGAATTCCATCAGAATTAC
>LZPO01088003.1:0-17286 GCA_001675575.1 Neotoma lepida | reverse complement strand
GCTATTCATGTAGCACATGTGTAGAATAGCCTAGACTGGGCCAGGTCAGGATATGCACATGGAACACAAGGGGATCATGTTTGTATGAATGTTTGGCAGAGGGCTCCCAGCATGCAANGAATGAATCAGGGCATTAGCTTTGATTCTAGGAGGCCTATATTTGTTTGACTGAAGGTATNGTATTTAAATAGCTAATCCCATTGATCAGTTATGACTATATATCTGTGACATTTTCATGAAACTGAACAATTTACTCAGTCNGGAATATTTCAGAAGCAACCCCTGTATAGTAAGCAAGGCAGACCTACATTTTTGCCCACAAGAATCTTACACTCTAATAGGAAAAGATAAGTATTTAATATGCAGCAATGAGTGCAGTCAAGAAGGTGGGGCAGGGTATATTACATTTATATTCAGAATTCTCTATTATTTCTGAACAAAAATATATGGCTATACTTCTATTTTTTAAATAAAATTTGAATTTTCTGTAATGTACAAAATTAAATTTGGTAGTTAAAAAATGCCTGTGATTTATCTCTTTGGCCATAATGGATGCGATGTAGAGAGGGATGAGAATAAGGCTTGGGAGAACAGGTCAAAATTCTGTCATGAATGTGATGATTTATGAAGGCACTGATGGGGCTGTTAAAATGCATTAATCATGAATAGGTAGCCATATATCTCTATGTGCACTCATACCAGAGAATTTCCTTTTTATACCTATCGCTAGGTTTCTCACTGCCTGAGGCCTTTTAAATGCCTTAATAAGGTGTCAAAATTAGTAAATTATTGAACCTATAATTATTGAACTGGTTTTCTTACATTTAGATCCCCATGCCTCCAATCTATTGCTCATTGCTATGAGATTAGTTTCCTTAAGCTTGGNCTGTTGTAGTTACCCTGTTTAAAATACTTTTAGTGGCTCCTGGGTTTAATGAATTGTACCAGCTCATAAGAGCATTACAACATCCTTTGTCTGGCCCCATGTGGATTTCTAATTGCATCAATAATCACCCTTGCCCTGACACCCCCAAATCCTGACTCCTCCCCAAGTCCCACAGGGCACTGCATGCCTTGCCCTAGTTTACTCCTTCCCAGTCTCCCNAGGCTGTCCACTGACTGCCCACCCAGTGTGCTTCCTGAACACCATTTGGTACTGTCAAGTATGATGCAATAGGGGTTGGAGCTGAGCATAGCATAGGGTCATTGACATTTAGCATCATATTGTTTGCTAAAGATTTCCCTAAATGGTGCATCCAGGGGGTGTCTGTCAATCTTGATATTGCAGTAGGATAGCCTGCTTACCCTCCTCTTTTTGACTTTCTACCCAGACTGCTTTGGAGACACCTTTTCCCAGTCAGCTTCCTCTGATGTGCATTCTTCAGAAGAACAGGGGACAGAAACTGGTCCTTGGATTCCTATGATTCTGGAACTGAGGATCTTTGCCTGTCAATCATCCATCATCCTACTACTTAAAAGATGCAGAATTCCAACGGGCAGCCAACTACAGCAGAAACCTAAGAGTGAGGATATTTGCATTTTTAATTTTATAAAATTTTGTTATGAAAGCCNTGTAAATAAATACAAATACCACGCACNGAAGTTTTAAACAGTTATTCCTAGGCTATTCCACTCTGAGCACTGCTACCTCATGGAGGAACAGACTGTGAGACAATCTTGGTGTCAGTGCTGAGTCCAAAGAGTAGTGTAGTGAGGGAGAATGGTGGGTCCTTTGTGGGTACAGCGCAGTCTTTGACAACTGCAAGAACAGCTAGATATTGTTGGGAGTCTGGGGACAACTACATGAATACCTTTAATATCCATTCACTGTTTTCTTGAGCATCAGGTACTGGTCAGACACTGATGAAATGTCTATAGTTCCCNGGGCTCCGCCTCTGTATCCCCACCCCATTACTTCTATGTTCCCCCTCTCCCATCTCCTTCTCTTCCTCCCTTCCTTTTCCTTCCCTCTTGCTATCTTTTGAGATACCATCTTACTATGTAGTCCAGGCTGGTCTTAGACTCTGGGTCCTCCTGCCTCATCCTCCCGAGTGCTGGCCTTACAGGTGTGTTCACAACACCTGGTTCCAGTTCTATTTCTACAAACTTTATCCTTGTCTCTAAATCTTGATAATGTTGCTGTCACTGGTGGTGATATATTCAGAGGACTATTAAGGAATGTCTGATGTACTTACTCAATGTTACTCTCTAGAATTTGACTTTGGATTGTGTTTTATAATGTACATGATATGTAGTAGAGGTTATATATGTATAAATGCCAATATGGATATATTCATTCTGAACATTCACTTTCATTTAACTGTTCTGATACAATTTTAAGAAATCAGCTTACTTTAAGTGTTTTTACCATGCAGAAACCTGGCTCCTCTTTCCTTATAGCTCAGACCTGGGAATCCCATTTTGCGGACTCTCNCAGAGTTTGGTGAATTTCTTTTGGACACTTATCCATGGAACCAGCAGCGTTAGTTCACATTTTAAATATCTCATTTTGTTCCTCTCTTTCTCATTTCATTCTTCAGTGGAACCAACANTGCCCTTTGACCTTTAAATTATTCATGTCCGTATGTGAACTTATAGGGTGTTGTTTTGAGGTAACCAAATCTTGATCCCAATCTCATGAGCTTAGTCTCGCATGCTTCTTTGCCATGGTCATAACCAACTGAATACATCAATGACTTGTATATTGNACCAGATCTGAAAGCTAGCCTGTAAAGTCTGGTCTTCACCTGTCATCTCACTAAAAGTATGTAAGGTATGCCCTTACGAAACTGAAATACAAAATTTTATAGTTTTAGTTTTTTAAGAAACTGCCAGTTAAATATTTCAGAAATGTAGTAGCTACTGAATAGCAAATACCTATTTCTGTGGGAAAAGTTTGGTGTGCAGGGAAGCAACCCAAAGTTATTTAACTTCTTTTTTTTTTTTAAGTTGGACTCCTTTGGATTCAAGATATTTTGTAAGAGATCTAAATTTGTATCAGTTGGCTACTATTTCCAGGATAGCCTTGTCACAGGCACACATCATCTCATCTCAGCAGCCTCAGTAAATAATTGGGCCCATGAGACATAGTTTTCCGTCTCTGCAGTGCCTCCCTGCAACCTCTGGCTTTTCCCCTGGGTCTGCAGGGTGATGGGACTGTTGCCTCTGGCCTTTTCATTTATTATTTATTTCATTTATTGCAGGGCTCAGAACAAATTGGAACTGGCAAAAATAGAGAGTGAGACTGTGGAATGATGATAGCCAAGGTCTACATGATTACTCAAAACTGCAGGAGAGCAGAGAGGCAAGAAAGGATAGATCAGTACAACAAAAGGGTTCCATGCAGCAGATGTTTGGTGCTTTCAGAAAATACTTGTGCCTCTGTGAAGTTTTCAGATCCTCATACAGTCGGCTAGCTGAATAAAGCTTTTTCTTTTTCTTTCCTTTTCTTTTTCTCTCTTGCCGCTCAGAATACAGCCTCCATTCCAGAAGACCAGGCAGGAACTGACCAGGAAACAGACACAGCTCTGCAGCCTGCTTCCCACAGGCAACGCCACTCTCCAAGCCTCGGTTTCTCTACTAACCACCCATAGATTGCTTACTCTTTGCAGCCCCTGAAATAAAAAAGGATCAGCTTACTGCTTAGTTGTAGTATACTGTTTTCAGTGGTTTCCAATTTAATCATACAATAATCATCTTGGATCAATTCTTCTGAAAACAGGGAGATTTTATTGTTTGTTAAATTCTAGTTTTGTAATGCTGGGGATTGAATCCAGGACCTCACCTAGCATATGCTAAGTAAGTGCTCTACTACTGAACCATCTCCCCAGCCCCAGACAAGCAGCTTTTAAATTGTGTGATCCCAATGATAGCAAGGAAGACATTTTATTCATAAATGAGAACATGTAAAGTGACTGTCTCACCTAGTAGCCAATTTAGTGAGTGCTTAATACAAGTAGGTTCTATTTCTTCTGATATAGATATAGACTAAATAAGCATATGAGTACACATACACACCCCCACACTCACTCACACTCAGGTGCACATATATTATGCCTCAGGATTTTTGAGTTTGCACATGGATCCCATGTTATGTATTATTATGATGTATGGTCCTGGGAAAAGTAACAGACAAGCATGTTTATCACTGGTATTAAGAGGAGAAGGAAACAGATTTAGAAAGGAAACTTGGGAAATAACTTACCTAGGATTCAAACCCAGATCTGCTAACTACACTAAATCTACTCCTAACAACTATGTAGACTGCCTCGTAGGCTATGCATATAACACATGCCATACATTTGAATATGTATTTTTATGGTGCCATGTAACACAGCTCCACTAAACTTAGTGAAACAAATAAGGAACAACAATGGCTTATTCTCTTGCCCAATTTCTGTGTGTGTGTGTGTGTGTGTGTGTGTGTGTGTGTGTGTGTGTGTGTGTGTGTGNGTGTGCAGGTGTCTAAAGAGGCCAGGAGAGAGCATCAAATTCTCGGGAGCTTGTGCTCACTTCCACAGCACATTTACTAAAATTGGAACAATGCAGAGAAGATGCCCCTGCACAAGAATGACACTCAGATTTGTGAACTGTTCCATGTTAAAAAAAGAAAAAGAAAAAAGAAATTCCCTAGAGCTGATGTTATGCGCCATTGTGGGCTGCCTGACATGAAGGCTGGGAACTGAATTTGAGTCCTCTAAAAGTGCTTAACTACTGAGCTGTCTCTTCAGTTCCCAAATCAGAAATGTCTTAACTAGGCAGCTCTGACTTAGGGTCTCCTATTCAGTTGCTGCAGGGTGTTGACTAAGACTGTAGTTATCTGAAGGCATGGCTTATGTAGCAAGATTAACTTAGAAGGTGGATCATTTACATGGTTAGCAGTTTGGTACAAGTCCAAAATACATGCTTCTGCTGCTTTCTGTGTGGCTCATTCCAGGGGACTATTGAGTGTCCCTTAACGTGGTGGCTGATTTCCTCCATAATGAGTGACAGAAGGATCAAGGCTGAATCAGCAATGCCTTTGATGAACTGGCCTCGGAAGTGACATTACCCAGCTTACCTCACTGTATTCAAACATCTAACTCTGATTTGATAGGTAAAGATCTATGTATGCCTGATAATACCAGGAGACACAAATCATTAGGGGTAATTTGTAGGTTGGTAATTCTCCCTAACCTGTCCTTATTCTCTTTCTATAAATCCTTGTTGCCAAATCTTTACTCTTATTTCTTTTTTCCATTTAGTTATCTACCTCAGAAACCATTGCCTGCTTCCCCTCAAGCTGGAGTCCAGTGACTGTGGAGGGAATTATGATGGATAATATTGATTTTCAATGTGACAAGATCTAGAAAAGGATAGCTAAACTGCTGGGCATGTCTGTGAAGACGTTTACAGACGTTTATTGTGGCGACATCACCAACCTGGAATGTGGGTGACACCAGTCCATGGGCTGGAGTTCAGGACTGAATAAGGAGGAGAAAGTGAGTGAGAGCCAGCATTCGTCTCTTGGATTCCGGACTATAGATGTGATGTGACCAGCTGCCTCACACACTGCCCCTGCTGCCACACCTTCTTTACCACCTCAAACTGGATCCTCAAACTGTGAGCCAAATAAAACTGTCCTTAAGTTGCTTTTCTCAGGTATATATTTTTTTTGTAATTATAGCAACAAGAATGGTAAGCAATATAAGAAGCTGGCAATCAAGGTTGTTTTGTCTACTCTGTGGAGATAATGAGAATTGATCTGACAGAGTGGTCCTTCTTAGTGGACCAGAATCTTTTCCCAGTGATGTGCTTGGGAGAACTTCCACAGTAATATCTAATGCAGTAGATAGCTGTGGAACATATTTCTTTGATAGTCCTCTTCAGAGCCAGCCCCCAAGTCAATTCTGTACCTACTGAGCTGTAAATATGTGTTATTAACACTGATGAGTGGGCATAAAAAAAAACAAAGCATATTGGTGGGTGTCTCTTTGGGATCAAGGGTGTTTTGTTACTTTCATTTTACTAATATTCTGCATCTATATATCATTTCTTCTTAAATATAACTTGATGAAGATGAGCAACTAAAATACTCCTTAAGACAGGAAACTTGCCTTCCAGATTCGAATGCCTGGTGTGATTTTTTTTTTTTAAATGCAATGCACTTCCAGTCTCTGCGTCTTTCTTGTTCCAAGGATGTCATTATCAATACTAATATAAAATTTTCATTGCTTGAACCATTACAATATACAGGGAATGGATTTTTCAATTTGTCAAGTTCCAGTGAGTATATTAGCAGAATTATCTGTCTGTCAGCAGGCACGTGGTGACGCCAGTAGCATCTCTAATTTTGATTGTTCTGAATCTTTGTGTTTATACAGGTCTCCAGTGATGGAAGGCCTCTCCCCTTCCCTCTGACTGATCCCTTACATCTCTTCTCATCTTAGCTGAGCCTTTAGAATGATGAATATGGAAAGCAACCTGTGAGATAGGAAATATATTGATAATATAGCTTTAAGCTCTGGGAGTCCTGTTGAAGAGAGAGAAGAGGAATTGTAGGAGCCAGGGGGTCATGATAGGAACCCACAGAGACAGCTGACCTGAGCTCATGGGAGCTCATGGACTCTGAATCAACAGCNAGGGAGCCTGTATGGGACTGACCTAGGCCCTCTGCATGTGGTGTCAGTTATGTATCTTGGTCTATTTGTGGGGCTCCTAGCAGTGAGATCAGGACCTGTCTCTGGCACTTGAGCTGGCTTTTGGAAACCTAGTCCCCATGCTGGGTTACCTTGCCCAGCCTTGGTGCAGGGGGTGGAGCTTGGTCCTGCTTCAATGATATTCCACGATTTGTTGACTCCCATGGGAGGCTTGCCCCTTTCTGAACAGAGGAGGAGGAGTGGATGGGGGAGGGGTAGATGGGAAGTTGAGGGAGGAAATGGGAGGGGACGAGGGAGAGGAAACTGTGGTCAGCAGGTAAAATAAATGGAAAAAAAAAAAAACATGCTGTAGTGCTGCAGCTGAGAACCATGTCTGGGTCCTTGGCTCTACTGCAGCCAGGGTCTGTGTTGATGTCCCAGGCTCCATTTACCATCAAAGGCCATGTGGATGCCCGGGGTCTGGGCCACCACCTGGGTGCATGTGGGTGTCCAAGGGTCATGCTGCCACTGGAGCCATGCTGATCGGAGTGGCCTATACTGCCACCCATGGTGACATCTGGCCCAGGTGCTGCCAAGGAACATGTCTGGGTTCATGGTCCTACTGCATCTGGGGTCTGTGTTGCTGTCCATGGCCCCTGTTGTTACTAAAGGCCACACGGCTGCCTGGGGTCTGGGCCACCACCTGTGTCTATATTGGTGTCCAAGGGCTGTGCTGCTGCTGGGACCATGTCAGTCTGGGTGACCTGCGCTGCCATGTCTGGTCCATGGTCTGCTGCAGTGAGGATCTGTGTTGATGTTTGTCGCTCAAGCTACCACAGGGGCTCATGCTAATCATTCCAGTTGAAATCCAAGGACCATGCTGAGCTGGCCCTGCCCTCCACTGTCCCACACAGGGGAGCTAGCTCCAATGACCCAGGCACAGGAGAGCTGCCCCTGCCCCTCAGAAGAGAGCTGCTCCCCTCACACTCAGGAGAACTGGCCCCACCCCTCACCACAGGCATGGGAGAGCTGGCTTCTCCCCTGCCTGAGGAGGGTGGTTCCAGTGGCCTGGTCTGACTGACTCAGCTGCCACCAAGGCACTCACCAACATCTGCCACATCTGTAGTCTGCTAAAGCACGTGAAGGAACTGGTATTGAAGAATCACAGCTAGAGGATCTCTATGACTTGGAGCAACAGCAGGATATCTGAGAGGAGTTTCAGTGAGGGCCCAATATTGATGGTGTACCAGAAGCTGGAGGCCTTGAACCGGACCAACAATTCATTACACAAAGGACATTTGTAGATACAGCTGATTGGACAAAAGCTCCTGTGTGACACACTGCAGCTCCCAATGAGATGAATGAAGAGGTGATGGAGAGGCAAGAAAGACAGAGGAGCAAAGGGATTTTTGTTGTTTGTTTGTTTGTTGTTGTTTTGCTTTTTGTTGTTTTTTAATTAATACATCTATTATTTATTTATTTATTTATTTATTTATTTATTTATTTATTTATCTTTTGAGGGAAGATACTATAAGGGTGAAGGGCAGACATGGAGGAACTGGGAGGTGCGTGGGATTAGGGTACATGATGTGAAATTCCCCTAAAAATCAATTAAACGTGTGTTTGAAAAGAAAGAAGAAAGAAGGAATCATGCTTTAGGGTGATTTGTTTTATTGGTTATGTTTAATTATCTCATAAGTTAATGCAGGTGATTTATTAATGAGAGGTTCTTAATTTTTTCAGAGCTTTACTGAACTTCAGGGGCGGACTTAGAGCAGATCTGTGCCCTCATAGTTTAGTGATGATTCTGAACTCATGTGCAATGATGTATGGCAGCTTCAGCCCTATTTCCTCTGTTCNGTTCGTGAGCTACACTGTGGTGGCTGTAGGCTCAGGTGTGGCAGGACACAAGAACTTCACAGAGGGCTATGCGTGGTTGGACAATTAGAATATAGGAAGCATTCTTAACTGAAGACTTGCCGTCTGCTGGGTTTCATGGCTACACGAGATTGGCTCTAGCTATGCTTTTGATTGCTTTCAGATTAGAATGCAGACAGAGAAGGCAANTGTGCAGCCCATGTTGCATGGTTAGAAGGTGGTAGGTGACCCTGAAATTAGTATTTTTTATGAGATTAATAATACAATTATGTGTCTTTAAAATGGAATTATTTGGGGATAGTAATTAAAGAACAGATTTCATTTGTTTGTGAATATGTCCAATTTAAGCAAGTGACTGCATGGTAGTAGTTGAACAAAAAATCCTTTATGGTTGTATGCAATTTACATTTGTCTAGTAAATTCNAACTCACATTATTACATCTATATTACTTTATTATTTCATCATCATGTAGTAAGCTTTACCCATGGATGTAAGGTCCTTTAACATCTCTGCTATCCCCTATTGTTGCTGCTAACAAATTCATATGAGGTGAATTTACTGTCTTCAAGGTCTGATGGTGTGAAGTCTAATAAACAATCTTATACAGCTAAAATCAAGAAGTCAGCAGGATGGCATTCCTTCCCCAGCTCTAGGATGAATCCATCCCTTGTACTTCTAGAAGTACCTTCTAGGAACTTCCCATACTGCTGTCCTCTTTGACCCTTCTATCAATGGCATCATTCTGACCTCTTCCTNTGTGGCAACTTCTTCTCTGACTTTGGCACTCCTTCCTGTTTTAGGAAGACCACTGTAATTACACAAGACCTCCTTGGACAGCCCAGGACAAACTCTCCATCGCAAGCCTTTACATAATCGCACCAGAAAAGCCCATTTTTCTAGATAAAGAAACAGTATTTTAGGTTCTGGAGACCAGGCTGTATAAAGCCTTTGGAGGAGTTGTTACTCTCCTCATCACTTCTGTATTTTATTTTCAGTTAAAAAATAATATGTTAGTTTCATGATTAAAGTCTTGTGGATTTCAAAGCCTTCAATTTGACTTAGACAGAACAACTGGGCAACTTTTAGCAACTTAATTAACCTTGCAGAATGTTAATTTTTCAGCTGCAACTGGAGTGCTTAGATTGGACCCAGAGTATATTATGTACTCAGTACAGTCACACATTCCCAGTTCTCTGAAAAGATTATGTCTTCCTTCAAGCTAAAGTAAAAGTCTAAGTGGACACCGGCATGGTGCCATCTCCAGAATCTGTAGGCTAGTTGGGGAGGTCATTGCCACTCCTGTAATCCCNCAGAGAACACAAAGCATGGTAGAGAACCATATCCTACTTAAGAAGGACCTGTGTTATGGGAACTTGTCTTGAAGAATTTGAGTTACAATTCAGTTTGGAGAAGACTTCCTAGGAAGTGACTTCTGAACTGGGGTGTGGACAATGTAAAGAACTGAACAAGGGCGACAAGATGCTCAGTGGATAATGAACTGAAAGAGGATGGGAAGGAAAGAAAGTGCCTCCTGACAGGCAGCGGGATGGACAGGTGCAAAGGCTCATGGGATAAGGGAAGAGANTGAGTTGGAAGTCCTGGAGGTGGTGGCATAAGTAATAACTACACCAATATCACTCTATAAGTTAGCATATGAACAAAACTCTTACTGATCTAGGCAAGTGACTTCAGGTAAGTCACTTACCTTTTCTATGTCACAATTCTTTCACTGATGAAATTGTGAAAATTACAGTAGTTCTTAGAGACTGGATAGCTCAACCTAGAAAATAATCTCTTTGCACACAGTGAGCACGCCATAAATTTCACCACTCACTCTAACATTCTCACCATGACCTTCTTCATCCTTACATCAGCTTTATGATGTAACTAGAAACTGAGGCAGAGTACAGCAGATAACACGTCCGGGTTCCTGCAGCAAGTACACGAGAGAGCGGGGATTTGAGAGAAGGCACATCTGCCTACATGAAACTGGAACTCTCCAGCTTGGGTCATTTCACCAGACAAACGGGATAACTGAAAAGGTTTTGTGTAAAGCAAACCTAGCTCCATAAACAATGCACCGGCCATTCACAGGACCCGCCCCACAACTGTNTCCTCCTGTTTTTAGTTATATGGTTTTATAACAAAGAGCACATGGGATGGTTAAAGCTGACCTGCTTAATTTCTTCTCCTGTTCATTTTCTATGTAATTTCAGGAAAATAAAAGGCAAGAATAAGCAGTGCATTCCAAGTGTGTCTTGTCCATTGACTCTCCAGCATCATTCTGCTTGGCCTGGGTGCTAGAATTTGTATCTGAGGTACCAGTGAGACTTGAGCAGCCTGTCCTCATCATTTCTTTAGATTCTGGATATCTGGCAATGATAAACAATGATAACCACCATTTTAGGTTTACTAATTTCAAAGTATCAGAGTCTAGAATTATATCACATTAAGTCTGCACCAGCTTATTTGATCCTCTTTTAATCAATGAGAAGACATTTCAAGAACGGGCTTTTCCTAGGATTCCAAGCCTCTTGTTGATGGTGTTGGCCGATGGAATGTGGGACTGCTGGCTTAACAGACATTTTTCAGTTGGTAGAGTGCCAGAACTTCATCTCTTCCTGGAAATTGTCATAGATTGGAGTTTAAACCCATTGATTAATTCTAGAAGTTTTTAATTTTATCATTAATGTNAAACAATAAAAAGGAGGACATCTTAAGTGGAAAATGTTTGGTCCTACAATTCTTTCCTAGACAAATTGAAGGTGGACAGAGCTTATATTTGTCAAATGATGGATTATTCTTTTCATTCATGTAGCTATCTGGCAGTGTTGAGATACATGCATTGAATAATTATGATTCCAGAAAGATATTGTATGATAGAATTATTTTCACAGCTATCCACAAAAATCATATTTTTTTTCGTGTAGTTCTTGTATGGTGGTTTGGCATTGAAGAAGTGTGCAATACCAATGGATATCTCTTCATTTCTTTGAGTCTCTGTCTCCAATCTCTCTGATAAATTCNAGGTAACCATCCAACCCCTAGAAAGAGTGACATGAAGCATTACAATGGGGTATATAATTTTTCAATAAATAGGTTTCAAAATCTGGCCATTGATTAACTGGACTAACTAAAAAAGATGGTATTGGCAGCTTAGAGCTCTCCTTTCAAAGTCAGAACCAACAGCGTGTCTTATGCATTGACTGCAATCATGTAGTGAAACCCCTTTATCTCTTAACAAGCTACCTCCAGTCATGAAATTCCCTTTGCTATGCTACAGCCTCAATGTGAGAAGGGAGAATATGTTCAGATATTGAAAAACTGTAGGCCATTACCCACTTTATCACTCATATCAAAGACACTGAAAAGATAGCACATGTGCAAGTGATGGATTATTTTCATCATGAAAGTCTGATGACCCCACTTGGGTTTTCAAACAAGGCATTTAATAACCACTGCCTTGTTAAAAGGTGGAAAATGATCTGGCTGGTGGCCTGGTAGGACGAGGTTTTATTGATTTCACTGAGGCCCTTGGCTTGGGAGATCACAGGCTTCTTAAGGGCAAACTTAAAAGGAAGCATTAAGATGGATGAGTAATTACCTGTGTGATGGACGTCATTCTGCAAACATCAGGACTGGGAGNTTTTCCTTTGGGTATCAATTGATGCAGGAGAGGGAAAACATAGGCCAAGTTCATTTCAACCACTTTTAGTCTTTTTGCGTATTTGTGAATTGGCTTTGCTCTGGTGGAGGATTGGTGTAGGTGTAGATGACTTTAAAAAGGCAAACTTAATTGTTGATTTGTAAGGATGGAAAGAGACAGATTGTTATGGATACTAGAAAAAAGAAACAAAATAGTGTTTTAAATGCTATGAAAGAAAGAGAGAAAAGTAAATAAATTTATGTATACTGTTAGTTTTGGTGGCTCTGAGTCCCTTGGAGTGAAGAGTGAAGACCTCTGAACCTACAGCTCCTTCCCAGGAAGCCAGACTGAGCTTGAGGGGACATTAGAAAAGAGGCATAGATGGCAGTCTAGAAGAGGAATGGCTGGATAGGAATCAGAATTACTGCAGAGGTTTGAGGACTTCATAGGCTGATGCATGCTGGGAGCGACACAGCAGTGCTGAGTGGCAGCATAGTTTTTGGTTTAACTGCATGGTTGGTGTTCTGCGGATTGGCATGGGGCTGCTTGAGCTACTTTAAGAGTTGTTGAGCCCCTTATCCATCTTCTCTTTGAGTCTGTGCTGCTGTGACTTAACAAGGCCATGGTGAGGGTGGGTGGAGTGAGTGTGAAAGGAATTGGGTTTACTGGGAACTCAGGTGTTGGATCTTAGCTGTGCCTGAAGTCCCTTTGATGCTGTTAAACTAAAGTGAACAATTCTCTTAATGAAGACTCTACTGAGTGTTGTTTTGATACACTAATTATAGTCCAGTGATATACTATCGTAGAATAATATAGGGGAGGTTATATTTCTGCATGACGAAGCACTCATGACTGGAATGCATTTTCCATTATATGAATTTTTAAATATTTGTGCAAATTGGCTTTTTCCCAAAGGGGGAGAAATGATACATAGGTATTTTTGCTTTGTCAGAAGCAATCTATACTGAAGTATTGTTATAAATAATAAATATTTGTGAAGGATACTTGAGCCGTTTTTCTCTCCTCTCTTATAATATTATAAATTACAACTCTACCATGGGGTAATTTGTATGGAGAATAGCAAACCAGAGTTTTCTTGATAACACACACACACACACACACACACACACACACACACACACACACACCAGGGATGTCAATGCACTTTTGTTATTTTAAGCCACCCTCATTCTTTAGCTTTGACCTTTGATTCATTTAATCCACAGGCTTTTTCCTGATTGTTCAGACCTGTGAGATAGAGTTCATCAGAAGCCCCACTAAAATAGCTGTGATTTCACCCAGGAAAATAATTCCTTCTAATGGATTATTTCATGTTTTATTCATGTAGAAGTAGTACATAGTGGCGAGTGGTAGATCTTGTTACAAATATATTTATAATAATTTGAGAGAACTTAAACTATAAAGATATTTTGGAGCACACACTTTATGAACATCTAAATCTGAGCACATGGAATGTTCATCTTTTTAAACTTTCTTTTTATTTATTCTTTTTGTCTTTCAGATCATGCATCTGGATCCCTTTCATTTCCCTGTCCCTTCATATCCATCCTCTGCCCTTGCAACCTCCTCCACAAAATGAAATAAAAGTTAAAGAAAAAAAAAGAAAAAAAATCTCGTCATGGAAGCTGTAGAGTGACATAGTGAGTCACGCAGTAAACTCCTTTGTCCATATCTTTCTTACAAGTGTTCATTGCAGAGAGTCATTGGTCTGGCTCGAGGCCTCTGGTCTCTGCTACACTATTGATGCTGGGCCCTCACTGGGACTCCTCTTGGGTATCCTGTTGTTGCCCTGTGTTGTGGAGATTCCGCAGCTTTGGGTCTGCAGGACCAGCCCCTTCATGTGTTCCTGCAGATCACAGATGGGGTAGATGTTGGGGTGGGCCAACTCATAATCCTGGTTCTGGGCCTGGGTAGTTGCAGGGTTGGTCAGCCTGCCAGCTCTTTCCCATATTCACCACCAGGGTGAGTTCTCCAGCATTGCCCTGGCTAGTTCACCCCTTGCAGCAATGAGCAAGGGGAAGAGTCAGTTCTCCTCTGCTTTCATGCCCTCAGGGTCATCTCTCCCACACCTGAACTATCAGGGCCAGCTCTACTGTGTTGCCCAGGGGAGGTGCAGGGCCTGCTTTCCTGTCTGTTGCACTTGTCGAGGGGTGAGGGGTAAGGAGGGACATCTCTCCCTTGCCACACAGCCACATGACAGACAAGTAGTGGGAACAGCTCTTGCACGCTCACAACTTCAGGGCTGGCTCACCCACACCTCTGCCAACAGGTTAGGCTCTATTGTGCTACCCAGGAGAGGTGCAGGCCTCTTTCTCCTGAGTGCTTCAGCCAGTGAGGGGCTGGGGCAGCTCTTCCACTCTCATGACCCCAAGGCCAGCTCTCCAGCCCACTTCAAGCATAGAGGGGTGGGTTAGAGTATCTCTTCCCCGTCCCATGCTGCCCTATGGCAGATGAGGGGCAGGGCCAGATCTCTCATGCTTTCATACCTGTGGCCAGCTCACCCATGCCCCTCCCCCTTCCCACCTGTAAGCAGGGTCATCTACTGTGCTGCCCAACAAGTCGCAGGTCCCATTCTCCCAAGTGGCTGCAGCTAGTGAAGGGTTGGGTCAGGTCCCACACCTGCTGCAGGTGGCATGGCATGAGGGGAAGAGGGCATTTTCCCTTCATCCATGCCACCAAATAGCATATGAGAGGGGTGTGGCCTGCTCTCCCATTCTCACGCCCTCAGGGCCAGCTTACTCATGCCCCTGCGAACAGGGTCAGCTCTACTGTGCTGCCTAGGTGAGATGTAGGACCCTCTCTCCTGAGTGCTTCACCGGAGAGGGGCAGGACCAGTTCTCACTAGTATTGAAGCCAGTGAGGGGCGGGGCCAACTGCTGCAGTCCTATCCTCTCTCCCTTTGGTGGTATTTGGAGCCACCAATAGCAACAGAGACAGCAGCTGCATCAGAGCCATGGACCCAGACATGGGCCTCCGCAGCAGCCCAGGCCCAGACATCAACATGGTCCTGGGTGGCAATGAAGCCACCCACCTCAGTCTGCTGCTCATCTCCTTTCCTTTTCAGATCTGCCTCTGTCCATAGGACATGAGCCATTTTGTCTCTCTCTTTCTCCCAACCACACCGTGCATTTGCTCACCATAATAGTGGTCTACCTGGCGCTGCAAGGTGTGGGGGGGCTGTTTTCTCCTTGGCCCCTGGGGCAAAATACCCCAGGCCTTCTTGTGGGTCACTTTGTCCTGCTCAGTCAGGCACTGGGCAGGACTATGCTTCCTCAAAACAAAGAGATCATAATAGTGCCCAACCACCCTGAGCCTCTAGTGCTGGGCAGGCTCCTGGTTGGTGCAGAGGCTTTGCTGGAGTTTGTTTGGTTGAGTTCTGCCTGCTCCAGCCACATGGCGTGGGGCGGAGCTGTTCACAATGTTCTTATTAATAGAATTAATAAGATTTTCTTGATAAAATTTTATTTGTGAACACCTTTTAAAAATGTATCCATGTGATGTTACTTTTTGAGGGTGATGAAAAAATAGTATTTTGATGAATGAGGATTATAATATGAAGGTGCTCCAAGCAAGTTTATGTGGACCCTGTGAAAGACCCATAGCCTTAGCAGATTAGACCTGAGCTCGTAGAGGCCAGAAGAGGGGGGTCTGATCCCCTGGAACNGACATTACAGTTGTTTGTGAACATCGGTGCTAGAAAATGAACCTGGTTGCCTGCAAGAGCTGTACGGGTCTAACCACGGGCTGAACCATTTCTACACCTCCTAGTGTAAAATGAAATGTTATACCAATGGTTCTCCTATAAGCAAGTAGAATCATGTCTTGAAAAATAGACTCAAGTCGCCTAGCTGTGGGGTGATTGGCAACTGTTAGCTGCTTGGAAAGAGACAGTTTTCTCTGAGAGTGTAGCTCCTGGCAAGTCGATCACATTCCAGTGAAAGGCCACACATCCAAGAACGTATGGGGAGCACAGATTGGTCCTGAAAGACTTTTAGGACACAAAGTTGGGTGGGGGAGGGGGTATGTGACATTGTAAGAAACTCTCAAAGAACTAATCCTACTGATAAAAGGATATTCAGAAGTTGGTTCTGTGCTATACAAATACGTTTATCATCAGAGTACATGACAGCCTCTGGGTTTTTACTCGTATTCCAGCAGATGCAAACAGTCCTTTCTCCAAATAAGTCTTGCCTTCTGCCCTTCCCTCCTCTTCTCCTATCTGCCTTTATTTACATTAAAACTTGTTCCAAAAGAGCTCAAACTTGCTAACAAGGACTGTTTCAATTCTTCCATNCANCATTGACCCTCTGTGGTGTTTAGGTAATTCTGCAACCCTTGCTTTAGCTGACCTCTCTAACTTGGTATATACCTGTATGGCCATAAAGAAGCAACAGATTCAAAGGAACAGTATTTTTGAAAAGTGAAGAAATGCTATTATAAAAATCTGACTCCTCTGTAGCTCTCCTTTCTATAATTGTTCCCCCTCTCTATTTCTCTCTCTCCCTCTTTCTCTCTCTCTCCTCTGTGTGTATGTGTGTGTGTTGTAGGCGTGTATGTGTGCACATGTGTGTGGGTGTGCTTACCTGTGGGGATGGGCGTAGAGACTGGAGGTTAGCATCCAAGTGTCTATCCTCAATTGCTTCTTCCCCTTCCTATTTGAGATGGGGTCTGTTACTAAACCGGAAGCTCACAGTTTTGGCTAGACTGGCCAGCCATCTAGTCTCCATGATCTGCGTTTCTGCGCCTCCTAGTGTACCAGGGGTACAGGCATGTGCTGCTATACCCAGCTTTAACTTGAGATCTGGGGATCTGGACTCAGGTCCTCATGCTTTTGTAGGAAACACTTTNTCTATTGAATTGTTTCTCCAGCCCAGTTCTGTTTCCTCTTTCTCTAGCTTTGGTATAACACATTTGTGGAAGATTGTAGCTGTAGATCTCTAAATTTTTCTCTGGCAATTCCGGGAGGTTTCTGTCGCCAACTACATGCCTTCTACACTTTGAACTTCTGTTCCTCTTATGTTGCCATGACTTCCATGTCTGCTGATACCCAAGCTCAGTTATGACAGGGGCACCACTGATTTGCTATACTCAAAAAGCCAGTTAGTAAATGGCTCAGGTACTAA
>LZPO01088002.1:23735-41690 GCA_001675575.1 Neotoma lepida | reverse complement strand
ACACAAAGTCCAAAAAACAGATTAAAACAATAAAATATAAAACATAAATGCCTGGTATTCATAATAATTTAGGTAACTCACTTCAGAAAAGAACATAATTTTTAAGAAAAAGGTTTGCAAAGTTTTATTTTTTTCATTGATTTTTTCAAGTTGTATATCTCTCCTTGAAAACAATCACATGAAGCAGTCAATTTGCTTTTAAAACCAACAACTATACAAATGGGTAATGTAAAAAAACTGAAAGATAATCTCTCTCTCTCTCTGTGTATGTGTGTGTGTATGTGTGTGTGTGTATCTGTGTGTCTGTGTCTGTCTATCTGCCTGCCTGCCTGCATGTGTATGTATTTGAGAGAGAGAGACATAAATAGATAGATAAAGGAGACTGAGACAAAGAAGCAGAGAGACATGAAGAAGATTGAGATACTAAATTTCATAAACACTGCAACTATTAAGTCTAAAAAATAACAGAGGGAGAATCTTTCAAGAGGCAAGGATTTACACCATGGTTGACACACTGAGTATTAACTGTAAACACATATCAGTATCATAAGTCGTCTTTCTAGCTTCCTCTATGAGTGGCACTCTTAGGTGATGAGGGGCAGCATTGTGCAGATGTGTGTAAGAGCCAGACAATTTAGTTTCTATCTCCAGAAAATGTCTTCATCTTAATCAAGCCCATTCAGTTGTCTGAAACTATTATCCTGATTGTGAAATGGACAATTCATATATTCAATCAATAGGAATGAAGTGTAAGCAATACAATATAAGATAAATTATCAACATAGTTTCTTCTACAGAGGAAATAGTCAATGCATGGTAGGAAAATTTTGTTCCTCTACTTTAGCTCACACATGCTGCATTAAAATAATTTTAGTATTATTTTCAAATGGAATTACTCAGGAAACTAGAGTATGCAAACCCCATCAAATGAAACCTTAGGTGGCCCTGGAGCTAGTTAGTGTGCTAGTTTTCACTTAGCTAATTGTGTAAGTACATTCCCAGAATTGTTTACTGTGTCTTCTTGGGTATGTATTTCATATATTTGTGGNGTCCAGATACATTCTGGTCCCCGGATTATATACTAATTTATATGTACAACATATCATAACTAGTAAGGAAAGAAAACTGAGTAGGATACTGTTTTTGTATTGTTTTCAAAATATTCAGTGATTTTTCATTGCTAAGTGTTCCTCAACATAGAAAGATAAATATAAATATTCTTGAAGATAATTATTTTTGTGTATGTATGGTGTATCTATTCAGTTGTGAAATAAAATGTTTCTTCATAGATGGGGAAAGAACTTGAATGCAATGGAAGGAGAGCATAAGCCTCTCCAGGACAGGGCTGGGCAGTCATTACTATTCACAAAGCATGAAGTTCACTCTCAAGACTAAGAAAACTGATAAAACAACCATAAAGGAACTTGCCCCAAGTCAGAATTTATGAAAAACCAAGTATTTCTGGAGGAAGACTCTCCCTCAGAGACTGAAACTGAGCCTAAGCCAGTCCTTTTACTTTCCAGCTTTGATAAGCAGCAAAATTTCCAACAATATTAAAATATAAATATTTCTATGAAGATTACTTCTCTGGAGGTCATTTTCTGATTTCCTTTAAAGTCATTCCGTTCACTCAAACGTATTCTTCTGAGTGTCTTGACTGCCTTCCTATTGTGCTTCAAGGATAACCACAAGGGCTATATATCAAGTGTGTAGTTTTTTTTCCCCAGAAACTATTTTATGTTAAAAAAAAAAAACTGTTATACCCTCCCAACCTCAGGCTTGAGAGGCAAGTGTGCCTGCCTTTCTACTTCAAATACAGAAACTTTTAGAATTATCATGGTGCTGACTATTTTTTTCCCTTTCTTTCGTTTTACTCTCCCATAGTCTGAATTTGTGCTTTCCAGAGATGCAGTTTTCCAAATTTTATTTTTGTTTTGCACATGTTGCCTCAGACTGGTGAAATGTTCATGAATAATGCTAGTTTATTTTCATAACTTTGATGCATGAGAAGAAAAGTCCAGAGACATTTTCTCAGAATGGAGCAAACCATTTGATAGGTGAGGACATAGAGATGAGGACACACAGATGGCATCAGGAGAAGTTTTGTGTCAGAGAAATTGGACCTGTGTGTCCCAAGATCTCCATATCTATGCAGTATCCTCTGGGAGAAGGTACAATGTTCATGTTTTGTTTTGTTTTTTCAAATTAGATTTTCCAATGTCATAGTAATGGTTCAAAAGGAGCTACATGTTCCTCTTTTCTCTTCTGTTATTTTAATCTTTGATAGTCCCTCTGTTTAGCATTTAATCAGACACCTGGAGATGGCACTTCATGACACAGCTCTAAACTTCTAAGCCAACTATAGCAAAATCAGACCTATGATAATTTAGTAACTTGTGTAGCATGCTGGCTAATTTGTGCATGAGTCCTGACAATGAATGATACCACTTTTTCTGGCTTTGTAAATGTGGTAGTTTGAATGTAATTGGCCCCCATAAGCTCACAGGGAGTGGCACTATTAGGAGNTGTGACTTTGTTTCAGTAGATATGGCCTTGTTGTAGAAAGTGTTTCACTGTGGAGGTGGGCTTTGAGGTCTCATAAATGTTCAAGCCTCACTCAGTAACACAGTTCACTTCCTGTTGCCTGTGGATCAAGATGTAGGACTCTTAGCTCCTCCTCCTGCACCATGTCTGCCTGCATGCTACCAAGTCCCACCATGATGATAATGAACTAAACCTCTGAACTGTAAGACACCCCAATTAAATGCTTTCCTTTATAAGAGTTGCCTTGATCACAGTGTCATAGCAATAGCAACTCTAAGACAGAGTTGGTACCATGGAGTATTGCTATGACCATAATTTTGTTTGAAGGAATATGGACCTTGGGATTGTGGGTTAGAAGAGCAGTTGAACTCTTTAAGTGCTGTTTAATGGGACATACTAGTAGGAGCATGGAAGACAGTGATGCTGGGTGTGATTTGATGAACTGTAGGGGCCTGGCTTGAGAGGTTTCAGAGGAGAAGAATTTTAATATGTGGCCTAGAAATCATTCTTGTGATATTTTGGTGTAGAATGTGACTGCTTTTTACCCTTGTCCAAAGAATCCTCCTGAGGCTAAAGTGAAGAGTTTGAATTAATTCCTTTGACATGGGAAATCTCAAAACAGCTCTGCTGTATGTTTATTAGTGTAAACTCAAGTGAAGATTTATAATTAAAAGGAGCAAGATGAGCAAGGAAAAATAGAATATGCAAAATTTGAGGAGAAAAGGAACACCAGGAAGTGGAATGGAGCTAAATAAATCCTGTGTTCCAGGAGAAAAACAGATAAAGAAATTGAATAAAGGGAATGGTGACCTCAGACAAGGTTCCACCCAACTTGTGAAAAGGAATTAAAGAAAAGCTTAAAACCAGTTGTGATGGTGCACAACTTTAATGCCAGAATTCAGAAGGCAGAGGCTGGTGGATCTCTGAGTTTGAGGACAGCCTGGTCTACAAAGCAAGTTCCAGAACAGTCAATTTTAGTCAGTGAAAGAAATCACTGAAAGCAGAAAGGTGGTGAAGATGTAATTGAAACAGGGGGACATGTTCCAGCCCAGTCCACACCAGAACTTGGCAGCTTCAGCCACATGGTTCTGGCTTTTAGAACAGAAGAAAGTGGTTATGGAATTTTTTTTTTTTTGTGACTAAGGAAAACTTCCAAGGCAAGGCATGTGTCAGGGGTGTCCCTGAATGGAGACCTAGAGAGTCAGTTGTGTGAAGCTGTGAAAATGAAGACTGGATTGCCTTTGAGACCTCAAAATGTTGGAGAAATCAGAGTAATAGGTTACCTGTTGAGGAAAGCTGCTAACAGGGAGCAGAACCAGCCCAAGAGAGAAGTATGTTGAGTCAACAAAGCTGAAAGGAGCTGGAGATCTGAACAGTGCTTTGACATCAGACATGGAGATGCAGAGTTTGGAGTTTGCCTTGCTGGCTTTAGGTCTTGTTTTGGTCCACTATTTCCTCACTAGGCTCCCCTTTCCCCCTTTTGGACTGGTAATGGACATTCTGAGCTATTTTATGTTGGAAATAAGTGATCTGTTTTTCGTTTGTTTGTTTTGATTTTTCAGGGGTTATAGTTAAGAGATTGACACGAGTCTCTGATAAGAGCTTGAAGTTTTGAATTTTAAACAGTGTTGAGAATAGACCTGGGCCTGAATCTGCAATGGACAGAGATGGCACCCCCCACCCCAGACTTCTTGGTCTGCCAGGGCCACAATCACCTATGAGCTCACTTGGTGCCTCTGGTACTGTCCAAGGTCTCTAGGCCTGAGCATGGGAGAGAGGAAAGACAGCAGCTCGTTGCCATCCCTTATGGCTGGGGTGGACATTATTCAACCAAGTGCCACCTGTGTCCCTACCAAGCACCCTGGTGCTGGGCAGTTGGATATCATTATGGTGGAAGAGTACAGGGTAGGGAGGTAGAAGAGAAGGAGAGGTAGAATGGTGTGTGGGCTGGGGAGAGGGGCAAATTCAGAGAGATGAGGGTGGTAAGAAACCAGCTGACATGAATGGCCAGCTGGCCACCCAAGTCAAAGGAAATTTCTGTGCCTAGGCTATGACCAAGGGTCTGGTCTTGATCTGAGGCCCTAGAGCAGCTGAGGGGGCCTGAGTTGATGTGTGTGGTTTCTGTCATCACTGGGGGCTGTGCAGGGGCCTGTGGTCTGAGCTGCCACCTGGAGCCAAGATGGTGTCCGAGGGCCATGCTGCTGCAGGGCCCAGGCCAATATAAATGGCCTGCCTAGCCATTTGGAGTCATGGTGACATCCAGGTCAGGCTGCTGCCTAGGACCATGTCTGGGTCCATGATCCTACCATAGCCAGGGTCTGTATTGATGTTCATGGCCCATGTTGCCATGAAAAGTCACATAATGACCAAGATCTGGGCTGCAACCTGTGGCCATGCTGCCACTAGGGACATCCTGATCTGAAGAGCCTGCACTGTCCCCTAGGGTCATGGAGTCATCTGGCCAAGCGCTGTTGCAAAGGGCCATGATTGAGTTTGTGACCTTGGGGCAGCCAGGGTCTGAGTTGATGTCCAAGGTTCCTGTTGTCACCAACGGCCTTTTGGATGACCATGGTCTGGTGGCCACCTTGGACCATGTCAATGTCCAAGAACCATGCCACATCTGGGGCCATGCTGATCTGGGTGGCCAGTGCTGCCATCTGGAGTTATGGAGACATTCTGGCACAGGCTGCTGCCTAGGGCCATCTCTGTGTCCATGGCCCTAGGGAGGCTAGGGTCTGGGGTGATATCCTGGGCTCCCATTGCCTCTGAGGGACCAGAGTCTGCACAGCCACCTAAGACCATGTTGATACCCGGTAGCTATGCTGCTGCTAGGGTGCTGCTGATCTGAGGGGCTTGTGCTGTTACCAGGATCATGGTGGCTTCTAGGCCCAAGTTGCCGCAGGTCATGTCTGGGTGTGTGGTCCTGCTGCAGCTGGGGTCTATGGTATTGTCCATGGCCTGTGTTAGCATGGGGATCATTGGAACAATGCTGTGCTGAGCCAGCCCCACCCTTCACTGGCCCTGGGATGGCTGGTCCTACCCCTCACTGGATATTGAAACAGATAAGCTGTCCCTACTGCTCAGGGAAGACATCAGCAAAGATGGCCTCACCTCTCATCATAGATATTCACCTCACCTGGGAAGCACACTAGAACTGACCCTGTGGTCCAGATGCAGGTGATCTGACCCTGAAGGCATGAGAACAAGAAAGTTGATCCCACCCCCCCTTGTCTGCCATTTGGTGGCATGGGTAAGGGAAAGATGTCCTCCTTCCTCTACCCCTTGCTATTTATGACAGGGTCTTAAGAGTGAAAGAACTAGCCCTACCCTACACCAGCTATAGCACGCAGGAGAAGGGGCCCTGCACGCTGCCTGGGCAGCACACTAGAGATGACCCTGTTGTCAGGGTCACAGGTGAGCCAGCTATGAAGGCATAAGAGCAGGAGAGCTGACCCCTCCCCACCTCTTCTTTGCCCTCTAAAACAATGGGGAGAGAAGGTCCTGCACCTTGCCTGGGCAAAAAAGTAGAGCTGGCCCTGGCAATATAAGTGAGGGGCATCCAGATCTGAGGGCCAGAGAACAGGAGCACTGGCCCTGCTCCTTGCTGTAGGAAGCATTGGGTGAGCTAGCCAAGGCAGTGCTGGAGAGCTCATCTGGGTAGTGAGGATGGGGAAAAATTAGTGAGCTGACCAACACTGCTACCACCAAGGCCCAGAACTAGGGCTATGAATTGGCTCATCCCAACATCCACCAAATCTATGAATTGTTGGAGCACAAGAAGATGAACCTATGGATCCACAACAGCAGGCTTTTCATGACACAGGACAAGATACCCAAAAGGAGCCCCAGTGAGAGCCCATTACAGATGATGTAGCAGAAACCAGAGGCCTTGAGCCAGACCAATGACTCATGGCAATAAACATTTGCAAGTAAAGATGAATGGACTAAAGGGTCAACTGTCTTTCTTGATGGGTCACTCTACAGCTTCTATGATAAGATCCTTCTTTTTTGTTGTTTGTTTGTGTTTTCTTTTATTTTTGTTTGGTTTTGTTTCTTTGCTTTGTCTGGTTTTTGGTTTTTAATTTAAATTTGGGAGTGAAGTTGCAAGGACAGAGGGAAGACACAAAGGGAAAGGGAGATAAGTGGGATCAGAATGCATGATGTGAGATCTGCAAAGAATCCAACTCGAAGTTGGATTGAATGCATTTTTTTCCATTATGCTATGGCTATAATAGCCAGGGAGTGGAAGTGGTGATTGAAATAAGAATGGCCCCTCATAGGTTCATATATTTGAATGTTGAGTCATCAGCTTTTGGCACTACTTCAGAAGGCTTAGGAGATGTGGCTTTCTGGAGGCAGGGGGTATGTCACTGGGAGTATGTTTTGAGGTTGCAAAAGCCCAAGCTAGGCCTAAAAAACAAATAAAAAACAATGTTGAGATTGAAACAGACTCAAAGTCCAACTCGAAGTTGGATTGAATGCATTTTTTTTTCCATTATGCTATAGCTACAATAGCCAGGGAGTGGAAGTGGTGACTGAAATAAGAATGGCCCCCCATAGGCTCATATATTTGAATGCTGAGTCATCAGCTATTGGCACTACTTCAGAAGGCTTAGGAGGTGTGGCTTTCTGGAGGCAGGAGGGTATGTCACTGGGGGTATATTTTGAGGTTGCAAAAGCCCAAGCTAGGCCTATTTTCTCTCTTTTATTCCTGCTGCCTGCAGATCTGGATGTAGAGTTCTTAGCTTCTCTAGTACCATGTCTGCCTGCATGTTGCTATACTCCCTGCTATGATGACAATGGACTAAACCTCTAAAACTGTAAACAAGCACCAAGCAAATGGTGTGGTCACGGTGTCACTTTACAGCAAAAGAACACTGACTAAGACACACACACATGCACACACACAGATACACTGCTCCAACAACTGTGAAAAACCTGACAAATCTTAACTTCTCCCTTCTCATTAAATCAACATCAGTTTTTACCAAGCTCATAGTGTCCTTTCTATCCTTTCTTTTATTATTATTTTATTAAGAAAAATTTTCCATTTCTTTTGCACACCCATTACCAACAGCTTCTAAAGTCCCCAAGTAGTTATACTCTACTTTTACAGCTTTCACTCCATCACCTTCTATATATTAAATATAAGTTTATAGTTCCTGAGAGGCAAATCGCAGGACTGTCACCAGGAAAAAGATGGAGATTCTACTTTCCTTAATTTGAAATCCTGATCAGCAAAAGCTTACTGCAATCTAGTAAGGCACATGCTGTGATGGGGGACTAGCTCTATGACACTGCGTCACTGACATACACAAAGTATGTCCTCATGACTTCCTTGGCTTCATTCTTTTCTGTGTCACATTACCCCTTAGAATACCATGGTCAGGCTACTGGCCTACCTTCTCTCCATCCCATCTTCCCTCCGATCACACTCTTACTTCTCCAAGCCATTTTTACCTATTAGCTTATGAAATCTGTGCTCTAAAACAGAGAAGGAAAATGTTACTACAATGTAAGATTCCCTGAAGCACTTTCAAAACTTGTAGTAGATAAATGGGCTCTTTACTGTTTTATTATTCTCATTTTACAGATGAGATTATATGTGGATTACAAGCATGTGTCTAACACAAATCTCACTGGATTCTTATTAGTTCCACTGCTATGTGATTTGATTTCATCACCTTTCTGTGTCTTAATTTTCTTAACTGAAAAATGAAAGCTCCAAGATGGCTCACTAGATACAACCACTTTCTGCTAAGTCTGGAGAACTATGATTTTAATCCCAGGAACTTGCATGGTAAATGAGAGATCTGACTCTCACAGGTTGTCCTCTGATCTCCACATGTCTACTGTAGCACATGTACACACACACATACACACACACACACATACACAAATACATAAATACTATAAAAGATAAACATGAGAATAGCAACAGAACCTGCTAGATGAAATTATTTGGGGGTGGGTATTTAATAACCTAGTGTTCATTGAACAGTTAAAGCTTCTTGTACACTATTTTATCACAATTATGTAAATAGCCTTAGTTTTATTTTTTAAAACTTTATTACATTTATCATTTAGTGTAGGAAGGTGCAGACAACAGTCTCTCAGGTGGGCCAATGATCACGGCATATAGAGGACCAGACTCACTCAGCTGCCGGCAGACCCTAAGGGGGTGGAAGCTGGCTGCCAGCACCATGAGCTAAGCTGAGCTACACAGCAGGTGACATGGCAGATTAATATTTTGTCTCACACAGTCAGAGAATGCTGTAGGTGCTCAGTAAAGCCAGGTCCAGACACAGAAAACCACTAGAAAGATATAGTTTGCTTAAAATGGTGTTTAGGTGTTGAAGGAAAAAAAGAAAATAGGTATATACAGTCATAGAAAAAAATAGTTCAAAAATAATAAAGTCTTTAAAGAGAGATTAAAGTAATATAAAACATAAGCCACATAAGGAAAATACATGGGGTATCTGGATCCTATATGTTGCTTTGTTGACTTTGAATTTTTAAAATGCTGATGAGTAAACAGTGGCTGGTGAAAAACATTAGATTGTAGAAGAGACTACTAAATTAAACCGGCCTATATACTTTAGGGATGTCTTGGCTTCAAAATGGAAGTCGGAAAATATGTTGTGTTGGTAGAGAAGTTATACATTTGCTTCCACAGGAAACAAAAAATTATGGTTCCCTTCAAAATTAATGATCAGATTTGATTGGGGGAGACCTACTGAAAATCTTGGCTACAGACATTAAAAAAAAAGAAACCAAGAAAGACTACAGGACAGGTCACATATGTGTTGATCCCTCTATTATGGGAACATCTCTAAGGCTGGATGAGACATAATGAATCTTCTTGGCTACAGAGTTCTCATGACATTATTATGTGTCATCCTTCATATGGCACTCCAAACAGACTTATAAACTTAACAGATGCCTTTTGCCTGCTCAAATACAGAACAAAAACAAAAAAAACAAAATCTTTAGCTGACTTATGCACAGAACACTTTCCATACATGCATTAATATGGATATGTATTTTACCTTTAAAAGTTTGTGTGTTTTCAGAAAAAAAGGACCAGACACCATTAAAGACAAGCAGCCTAGGTAATCCAGCCTTTCAACATTCCTTTGTTGTAGTTTTCTCAAAATTCTGCATCTAGAACAACTTCAAGGTGGTTAACTGAGATGGTCCAAGGTCACAGACTACCCCATCCAGTACTTCAGATAAGCCCTGTAGTTTCCCATCACATCAAGACTGGACAACAACTAGTTCTTCAATGATTTGACCATTATGTCAATTTTTTCAAGGTCCCCTAAATATTCCATTCCCCAGAAAGCAGGAAGTAATTTTTAAGAACTTGACACCCACATTCCAAAGAGGTAGGGTGGGCAGTTTTTGTTGTTTGGTGGATTATGGATGTTTATCATCATTTAGGGGGATTGGCTTCAAGTTGTTATTGGTCATAGGGAGGAAACTAAGCAAAGGAGATTGTAATTAGTGATCTCATTCTGAACAGAAAAAGGGGTATATAAGAATGATAGGGTAGATTATTGAATCTACTTTTAAACTAAAAGGTCAACTACTAGTCTTAAATGTTTTACATTGGTGTGGATTTTTGTACAATGATACAAAATTAAGGTTATTTTTTCCTAGGCTGTATATATGTTTCTACTCCTTTTTAAAGTATTGTACCTATGTTGCTCATTTTAAAATGTAAAGTAAAGTTCTAGTCCTTAAAGATTATTATTAAAAACTATTTAAGATAATTAAGAAATCTAGGCTAGTAGTAAGTGATCTATAACAATTAAATTTGTAGCCATGTTAGGTATGTTTTCAAGGTCAAACATTTATTTTAGATAGACAGGTGGTCTTCAAACACTTCAGAGACCTATACAATATGACATTTAAGATGTTTTAATAACATAAGGCTTTTCATGACAGTAAGACATGTCTGCTCCTGGCAGCATCAATTTACTTCAGAAAATGATGATGAACATCAGAGAGCCTCTATATGGACTTTGCTTTTATTGTGGCAAAATTAGCCACTGGGGAAGAAACTGCCCTTGCCTCAATTTCTGACAGTATGCTGTCCAAACCAGATAATCAGGACACACAAACACACACACACACACACAAAAAAGACTGCTGAACTTTGCCAAGGCAAAGTAGGACAGTCCTTCAAAATTCTTGCTTCACAGAAAAATCTGTCAGATATTCTAGACATATAGGCCAAAGATGGATGCCTCAACATTGCAGAGGAAACTTGGATGACTGTCCAGACAGCCTGCTGTTTCTGTCATTTCTATAGTTTTGGAAGTTGCTTGCTCTGTTTGCTCAGGTAATATTATATCATTCATTCTCAGATCTCTAATGGAGTTGAAGATGAGAAAGTTATAGTTACAGTTTTCCTTGTTACCAAATTCAGAAAAAAAATTACATAAGGGATGCTAAGTTTATAAGGTTGATAAATATAAAAGCTTAAGTTAAATAAACTTATCTAAGAAGATATCTTAAGATCTAAAAAGATANTTTTAGGATGGTAAAAAAAGTTATTATATAGCCAGGTGGTGGTGGCACATGCCTTTAATCCCAGCACTCCGGAGGCAGAGGCAGGATTATCTCTGTGAGTTTGAGGCCAGCCTGGGCTACTTTTCACTTGTAATACACAAAATGCTTAATCATGTGAAGGATATGGAAAACATACTGTTTTTTTACTTATATTCATTGTAATTATTCACTTGAAAAACAGAATGTAACCACATTGTAATTTATATATTGCCTGAAAGATTTTACTGGGATATATAAACTGTAAGGGAAAATAGAAAGATAGAGCTAAAATGAGTTAGAAGAAAAACATCAAGAATGAGAGAGTTAGAAGGAAAACATCAAGAAAGAGAGANGGAAATCACCAGGAAAATAAGGAATAGAGAATGCAAAAGAAGAATAAAGAAAAGGTTTGAAAGAAAAAAAAAGCTACATGACAAAACATAGATAAAAAATATTGGTTAAGTTTTAAGAACTAATTAGAAGCAAGCCTAAGCTAAATCTGAGCTTTCATAATTAATAATGTATCCATGTCATTATGTGTGACCCCCTCCTCCAAAATCTGACTATACCCCTTACATATCCAGGTAACACTCCATCACTGAGGAAAATTAGGGACAGAATTCAAACAAGGCAACAACCTGGAGGCAGAAAACCATGCAGAGTCTGTGGAGGAATGCTTGCTCACCATAGTTTGCTCACTGTGCTTTGTTTTGCACCCANGACCTCTTGCCCATGGGTAGCTCCACTTACAATGGGCTGGTCCCTCCCCCATCAATCGTTATCTTCTGTCCTTAGTCTGTATCTGTGTGAATGGATCTCCAATCAACTAAAAACTACAAACTGCTCCAAACATGCCAATACTAAGTGCTTCTGAAGGAATTTCTGACCAGCTTTAGCCTCTGTAATACAAACTGCTCTAAAGCCACCTACACTTCAGTTACCCCAAGTNTTGCAGAACTTGGGTAGCAAGCAAAGACANACCCAGCCTGCACTTCTCCTTCCCCCTTTTTTGGCCATTATTCCAGTNTTCGTGGGCTCTGACAACATGGTTCCAATTTCAGCAGGAAGTACTTACTGAACTTACATTTGCCTAGATCATCAAGAAAAGGCTGGAATGCTGACTCTCAAAGAAACTCAGGACAAATGACCTATTGAGGTGCCTATTTAATGTATCAAAGCTGATGCTGACCACCAAGTTCTCTCAGTGTCTCTCAGCATAGTAAGTACATGTTACAGAGTCATCATGACTGGTATATCCCTTACTCTCAATCTCTCTAGACTCTGAGCTTCACTTCCCTTTCCCCAGCTTCTCTTCCCTATATAACTTGGTTGGCCATTTTGGCTTCTGGATCTCTTGATTCTCTTGGTCTCCTGGCCTCTTAGCCCCCTCCTCTCCTTTTCCTCTTCCACTCCCCTAACCCCATCCTCTCATGGCCTGGTTCAGTCTAGACCCTTCCAGATGCCTCTTGCTGTGCTCTCCCTCATATGTACAATATTCTCCTCAACTATACCTTGGAGCAGTCATGTTTTCAATTTTATACTCACTGTCCCTTCTTCATGAAACCTAAGGATCAAAACACAGCTTTCCCTGGGTCTTTAAGTCTGTGTTTTGGGAGATTCAGTTGTCACATAAAATTTTAATTAAGTAAATTAGCCCTGAAAAAAAGAAAAAGAAAATACCCTANGGGCTTGCCTGCCTGTTGCCCAGTCNTATGCAGGTATTTTCTCAATTGAGGTTTCCTCCTCTCAGGTGACTTTAGCTAGTGTCAAGTTGACATAAAATTATCCAGACAATTTTGAGAGACATATGCTTAAAAGAATGCACTTAGATCTCAGAAAATCTTTAAGACATGAAGACAGTTTTCTTCACCTTCTCCACAGAGGATCTCTATCACTTGGTAGACACAAACAATATGAAGACACTTGTTTGGGTGCAGGAGGGTACCTGCATAGAAAAAGTTATTTAAGGTTTGAAGGAAAATGGATTAGATAAAATATGCTCTGGAATCATCCAGACATTTTTGTGATGATGTTTCCTCTGGTCTGGGAANAGGTCAGTAAACTGCTGGCAATATTTTCCAACAGAAGAATCATTTATATTTGTGATGGCTGTTCTTTGTTGTCGATTTGACTACATCTGGAATTAACTAAAACCTGAGTGCTAACTATACCTGTAACGAAATTTTCTTAAGTAAATCATTTGAAGTGCATAAACCTACTCTAATCCAGAATCTTTGAGATGGGAGATCCACCTTAAATTTGGGCCATACCTGTTGGTGGNAGACTATATAAAGGACATGCAAAAAAGAGAGATCTTGCTCTTTTCTTTGCCTCCATGCCCTCACTCTCACTGACAAATTCATTCACTGGTATTACAGCCTATTTCTTTGGGATTCTGGCATATACTGAAGACCAGCTGAGACATCCAGCCTCATGGAATGAACAAATACTAGACTCTAGGATTTTCACTAGTAGACAGTTGTTGGCTAGCTGGAACCACAGTTTCTAAGCCTCTCTGATAAATCCCATATATATAGGATTTTATTTTATATATAATATATATAATTATACACACACATATACATATGTACATATATATATATTCATTTTATCAGTTTTGTTCCTCTAGAGAACCTTGACTAATGCAGTGTTCCTATGTTTAGACGGTGCTGGTGCAAGGGTAGCTCAGATCTTTCAATGACTTGTCTAATTTGAGGCCAANCCAGGAGAGGGAACCCATGCCTGACACTGCCTGAATGGCTCAGAGATCTAGGGTAGAACTAAACATGACTGATAAAAAAGTCAAAGAAATGATTCCCAATGATATTCTTGTATACTCATAGGTCTGTGCCTAGACCAATTGATATCAGAGAGGCTTTCTCCAGCAGCTGATAGGAGCAGATACAGAGACCCATAGCCAAACATTAGTCAGAGTTTAGGAAACCCAGCAGAAGTGGGGAAGAAGGGCTTTGGGAGCCAGAGGATTTTAGGACACCATAATGTGAGAAATCCATGGAGTCTGCTTAAAGGGCAAAGGGACTTACTAAGAAAGGGAAACTCACAAGACAGAACATAGGAATTGTTGCAGGGTCCTGGAAAAGGTGAGACATGGTCCCATGCTCTTCTTCCAAGCCTGAAACTGTCCCAGAATCGAAGTCCCCCAAGGGAGCAAAGAGAGTGCTGAGAATGTGCATCGCAGGTCTTCAAGATAGCCTTGAGGCAACGCCCCAGGGGTATGAACTTCAAAGTCATAGGCAGGTAAAATAGTTACCAGCTAAGTCTCTAGGGCTGCACTTCAGGGTCATAGAACAGATATCTACTATCAGGAGAACATGGCTCATAGAATCAACTAAGCAGGACACATAGGCTCAAAAAGACGGAAGCAGCAGCCATAGAACCTGCATGGGTTTGAGCTAGGCCCTCTACATACATGCTACAGTTATTTCACTTGGAGTCTTTGTGAGACTTCTAACAATGGGAGTTGGGGAATTTCTGACTCTTTTGCCTGCTTGTGGGACCTTTTTCCTCCTACTGGGTTGCCTTGACCAGGCTTAATATGAGGGTTTATGCCTAGTTTCCTGCATCTTGTTATTTCAGTCATCTGTGATATCACTGGGAGACCTGTCCTTTTCTGTAGGGAAATGGAGGGGCGGTGGATCTGGGGTAGAGGGAAGGTTGGGTGGACTGGAAGGAGGGAAAGGAAGGGAGGCTGTGGTCAGGATGCATTGTATGTGAGAAGAATGAAGAAAAAGAAAAACAAGAAATAAAAATGAAACAAAACAAAAAAGATTACAGTACACTTAAAAAGTACAGTATGGTACAAAAAGTTTTATTTTTGTTTAGCTGTAAATATTTGAAATTAGCATGACAATAATAAATGATATACCTGGAAGAGGACCCAGATAGCAAGACATTTGCCGGAAAGGACATGGTTGTATTTTCACATGTCTTTTATATTATTTATCTACTACTCANAGTTTTTGACCACAGCTTTCTACCAAAAACACTACTGTTGAGAAACACTGGCATTGTTTTTATACTTTGTTGTTGTTGTTTTATATAGAGTTTTGACGTTTTTCATAAATCATCATGTTTTGTGAGATAGTAACTTCAAATCTTTCAAACTTTGCTTTGCAAAGCCAAGTTGGGCCAGCTGTTTAATTTTACTCATGTATGAATCCAGGTCTAGCATTTCCTAAAAGGTAAATGTGGAGTTTATTGTAGATGATGCCTCTCAACGTTTCACACAATGTTGGTCCTTTACTAAGTGCACAGAAAGTTAGAAATTTTCTTAATGACTATGTGTCAGTGGCAAAGATTAAAAACTTTCTTCAACAAATGCTGAAATTGGGGAAGAGCACAACAATTGCTACCCAACATCAAATGGTTATCCCTGAAAACATATATGCAAGTAGGTTAAACAGACTGAGCAGGTTGTACTTATGTATTTAGAAATTTATATAAATTAATTGATAAATTTATAATTTGTATATATATGTATATGTAATTTTTTAATGAATGAGGCTGTGAATTGGAAAATCAGCAGGGAGGGATAAAGGGCAATGTTAGGAGGGATGAAACAGAAGGGGAAAGTGATTTAATTATGTTATAATTAAAATATTTTTTAAAGAGCCAGTTAAGGTGAGTTCAAGAAAATGAAGAAAAAAAATCTCTGATTAATTAAACTATGTTTATCCCAGGGGCAGATAGTTCTTTGTTGGAAGTGTGAATGAGAATATTCCACCAAGTAATCAAAAAAACTCTTCCAGGAAGCAGACATCCCGAACATGTTCTGATATCTGGTGATCACCCCAGAGAGGTGTAGTTGACTGTACACTTTTGAAAGAAGATCCTCATCTAGAGTCTACAGTTTTGTAGAAATGGGACTCATTAGTATCACAAGGAATGAAGTCGGATCACAGAACTGTGTTGTACTTGAAGTCTGTGACTGAGACATGAGGGCTTTAAATTTTTCCTAGCATGTAAAATAATGGGTTTCACCGTGCCCATTTCATACTGTGTTGATCATACTCCATGCTCCAGCTACTCTTCTCCTGCTTCCCTCCTCATTCACCTTTGTACCCTACTAGTCCCCTTTTCATTTACATGCCACTTGCAATGTTGCCTTTCCTCCCCTCTTCCTTAAAACTTCTTTTCTTCATTCAGTTTACATTAACTTTTTGAAATACACAGACTTCCTTATATACAAATTTAAGACTAGGATGTGGTTTTTCTTTAAAGCTGAATAAAATTCCATTGAGTGTACGTATCATGTTTTCATTGCCCATGCTTCTGTTGATAGACATCTAGAATGAATTTGTTGTCTTACTATTATGAATAATACAGGAATAAACATTAATATGTAAATATCTCTGTGGCAGTGTCCTATTCAGTGTTCTATTGCTATGAAGAGACACCATGACCATGATCACTCTTATAAAAGAAATCATTTAATTAGGGCTTGCTTACAGTTTCAGAGTTTAGTCATTATCATTAATGGCAGGAAGCATGATAGCACACAGGCAGACATGGTGCTGCAGAAGTAGTTGAGAGTTCTATATTTGGATATGCAGCTAGTAGGAAGAGAAAGTTACTCAGCCTCGTTTGGACTTTTGAAAACCTCAAAGCCCACCGCCAGTGATGTGCTTCCTCCAACAAGGCCACACCTCCTAATCTTTTCAAATAGTGCCACTCCTATGGGGGAGGGCATTTTCATTCACACTACCACAGGCAAGTTATTAAAATTTTTGATCAGATGCCCAGGAATGGCATAGTTGTGTCTTAAGAGTAGTACCTTTTTAGAGCTTTGGAGTTGAGCTAAGACTTTGAGCAGACTTAAATTCCTATTCTACTACTTACTGGCTATGTTCTTGAGAAAATGACTTGATTTTGAATATCAGTGTCTAAATAAATATAAATTATCTAATATTATAATTTTATAATATTATAAATATTATAAACTAGATATAAATTATTTCTAAATAAATATAATAATGCCAATTTTATAATTNTGTCAAGGACAAAATCAGTTGATGAGTAGAAGTTATTTGCAGAATTTCAGTGTATTATGTGCTCAATAATTGGTAAAAATTACCTAACAAACTTTATCTCAGCAGCCTTTTTATCAGGAAGCAGGCATTCATTATGGGCTCAATAACCAGCAGAAATTACCTAATGAACTTTATCACACCAACATTGTTATCAGGAAGTAGACATTCATCAATTTCTCTTCTGTCTCTGAGGATCTTAGAGTGATATGACATAATGTCAACAGAAATAAGAGAGAGAAATATCCAGTTAATAAATGTCAAATATCTGGCATAGATTAGGGGTTTGCTACCAGAAGTCATTACTGGGAATAGGGAAAACTTCTGGAATGAAGAGTATGTGGCAAGCTAACAAAACACATGTTGAGTCAGACCACTACATGGACTGGAACACACATACACAACAAAATAAGATACTAAGAGTGAAGATAGTCCAACCCAGTACATCAGTTCTAGTTGACTTAACTGAAGATTTCACTAATTAGTGGGAATAAATTTATTTGCCAACACACAAGTTCTCTAACCATATAGAAAGTATAAGTATTATTGAGAAATAGCAATGTTTTTTCTTTCCATGTTGTACTAATTTTATCTTTGTTGCACCTTCAATATTATTTGTGTCCTAAAGGAAACAGAGAGGAAACTGCAAAGGGAGGAGGTAAAGGAATGTCTTATAGCTTAGGAAAATATTTGTAGATATCTCATTAAAAATACTCATCTAAAGTCACTATGTGGGTGGATGTAATAGCTCAGACCCACTTTTAAGGTGACTGCAACAGAAGGATTGCAAGTTCAAAATCTGCCTGAA
>LZPO01088001.1:24392-37470 GCA_001675575.1 Neotoma lepida | reverse complement strand
GGGTCACCTAAGACCATCAGAAAACACATATGAACTGAAACACAGTTCTTTTATCCATCTCCAGGTAGGTCCACCCACATGCAGATAAGCCTACATATGGGTACCTGGCAAGATGACATCATCCAGAACAAATACAGGTGTATGTGACAAGGCAGGCAGCATAATGAACTTATGGGGACCAGTCACACATGTGTAGAGAGCAGCTACTGTGTTGAAAGCAGCAGTATTGGAGGTAAAATGACATTTCATGAATTATAATTACTGAGTAAGTGTAAAATCATCAACTACTGATATATACATATATATATACACACAAATGTGTGTGCGCATATGTGCGTGTGTGCGTGTGTGTGTGTGTGTACTAAGGGAACTTAATGTGGATGCTGATCACTTTATATTCTGCTGTGGTTAATGTGAATACTGCCCATGTGATACTAACAACAATAATACAGAGAATGGTCAATCATAGGAAACTTTAATGAGCTGTATTGACTGAATTGTGCCATGTATAATTTTTTTGTATTATTAAAGCTATTGTTATATATCATTTTTATTAGAAACCCATGCCATGACAATGGATCATGTAGACAAGAACATTAAGAAAAGAAAATATAGTGGTGATTTTTTACAGTATAGTTCTAGCTCAATAATTACAGCAGGAATTGAGAAACCGTAATGTGTTATTTGTTGTGAGATTCTATCAGCCTTATCTATGAAGCTGAATAAATTAAAACACCATTTTTATACCAAGCAGCCAAGTATTGCCAGCAAGGATATCAACTGTTTTAGAAACAAAGCTGATGGACTCAAGAAAGCCAGACTTGACAGTGGTGGCAAGTACCACAAACAGAAAGCATCTATTGAAGCTTCATATTTAGAGGCACTCAGAGTCACCAGAGCTATGAACCTCACACCAGAACTGAGGATTTACTGTTGCCAGCAGCCAAAAACATTGTTTGAGATGTGATCAGAGTAAATTTGTTACAGAATTGTGTGCAATTTCCTTATCTAATGACACTGTCCAAAGAAGGATAGACAGCATGTCTGCTGATGTTCTTGATCAGATACCCCAGGAAATTAAATCTGATCCACTTCTAATATTTAGTATCTAGCTCATTGAATCTACAGACATTGCAAACTGTTCACAGTTACTGGCTTANATGAGGTATATATCAAAGATGGCATCTTTAAAGATGAGTTTCTTCTTTGCAAGCTTTTTGAAACAACAACTACAGCATATGATGTATTTGACCTTGTTGGTTCATCTGAAATAGCATAAGATCTCTTGGAGAAAGGCTTGTGGTATTTGCACAGATGATGCTCCAGCTATGCTAGGATGTCCATCTGGATTTCAATGTTTGATACTAAAGGAGTCACCCAAAGTCATCAGAACTCACTGTTATGATTCATCGGCATTTGTTAACAATGAAGAAGTTTGCCACAAAAGTTACAAGAAGAAATGAAAAGTGTTATAAATTCTGTCAATTTTATAAAGGCAAGTACTTTAAGCAGTNGACTGTCTTTGCAACTGTTCAATGAGTTAGATGCACTATTTCAAACTGAAGGGACATGATTGTTGAGAAGAAAAGTTTAAAAAAAATGTTTTTCAGCTTTGTGATGAACTCAAAACATTCTTTAATCAGAAAGCAAGACCTCAGGTTAAAGAACTTTTCAGCCATAAAAGTGAATTGCAGAAAATAGCCGATTTGGTGGATATCTTTGCCATCTTGAATGAGTTAAATTTATACTGCTAGAACCAAATGCAGCATGCCTCCATTTGTCTGAATGATCTGACTGAGAGGACTGAGCAGATGCCATAACAGGCTGCTCAGTCTTTTCTCAGAGATCAGGCCTCAATTTCAGTTTTCTGGGACTGAGCAAGCAGTTTCTGAAAGAGCCACAAACAAAAGGCAATTAATCATGAGTGACCCTGACAATAGGGATGAGGAGAACTGCACATACTAGGACAGTCCCCCCATAGCAACTCAAGGACAAAGCCAGGGACTTGTCCAGGCCTGTCCCAAAATGGAAAAGCTGTAGCCTTAACCAGCCCCTGACTAGCCCTAGCCAGTTGGAATGTAATATGATTGCCACTTGCTTGAGCCAATCATATCTAAGATGACTGCCCTAGAAACTCCCCTTGGCTGTGCTTAAAAAGAGCCCACACATCCCACTCAGGATCATCACCATTTTGCCTTTGTGTAGGATAGTTGGCCTCAGCATGCTGGAATCTTTCTCGACATAATAAATGTTGCTGATTGCATACATGGATGATGGTCTTCTGTGGGACTTCTCCAGGACCCTAACACTGATCATTTCAGATGAAACTTCAGTTTTGGCACAAAAAAAAATGAAAAACTAGATGAAAATAAAATTTACATGTTGTCTATCTTATCTGCTTTCTTTGAGGAACATGGTATTGAACCAGACTTTTGTAATTTGTAATCCTTTTGGATTACAATGACAATTTCTGTGAAAGAACACTTGCACATCAGTGCAAATTTCACTGTATTTTCCAAATCTACCTGACACCCAGTTTGTACTTGCCAGAAGTCCATTCACAGTCAAAATTGAAGATGTTCCTGAAACAGCACAAGAGGAGTTCATTGAACTTATTAACAGTGAAACAGCAAGAACTGATTTCTCTACTATGCCAGTTACAAAAGTCTGGATCAAGTGTTTGCAGTCATATCATGTTCTGTCTGAGATTGTATTGTGCCTTCTTCCATTTCCAACAATATATGGTTATGAAACATGGTTTTCCAGTCTAAATACAGTTAGACTTGCTATGGAAGACGATCTTCATTGTGCTCTTGCATAGACTGCGCTGAGAATTTCTGACCTGGTGAGAAAGAAGCAATGTCAACTGACTTTGGCTATTTACACATAATGCTGTGAAATGTAGCAATGTAGCACTGTTATTTATTAAGAATGTTACCTACCCATGCTACACCATGCTTCAAGACAAAATTTCATTTATTTGTATTTAGAAATAAGTATTTGTTTCATTGGTTCTTTGTATTATTTTCTTTGTTTCTATTTCATTGATTTCAGCCCTCAATTTGATTATTTCCTGTCACCTCTTCCTCCTGGGTGAGTTTGCTTCTTTTTGTTCTAAAGCTTTCAGGTGTACTGTTAATTCACTAGTGTGAGATTTCTCCATCTTCTTTATGTGGGTATTTAGTGCCTGTTGCTAAAGCTGTAACCACACTTGTCTTGGCAAGGATCAGTAGTCCTTTGTTTTGTGTGCTGCTTGTTGATTTTGAACAGGATACTGTCAACAGTCAATTCGAGGGCATTTTCTTGCCCAGTAGCTAACTTTTGCCACATGAAAGTTAAGGCCATATGCAGTCTCTTCAATGCCCATAACTTCTCTGAAATAAATTGGTGCTGCCAGGAGACAAGACGTCTCATAGTCATAAAAAAAGAAAAAAATCTAAGTTATTAAAACATTTTAAATGCCATATTCTGCAGATCTCTGAAGGGTTGGAAGATGACCTGTCTAAAATATATCTCTGCTTAACCTTGAAAACACCTAATATGACTATGAGTTCAATTGTAATGACTAATTACTAACTCTTATTTCTCTATATGCTAAGTTGAATAATCTACCTCTTATCTCTATCCTCTTTTTTTNAAACAAGAATATTAAATCTAATCTTCTTTGTTTAGCCTTTTTTGACCATTAACAATAACAACTTGTTAATTAACCATTCTAAAGAATGAAAATTATCCCAAATCCAAAACCCATTGAAAAATCAAAAACCACCATTTGTATCCAACCATCCTAAACAATGAAAATTATCCCAAATCCAAGACCCATTGAAAAACCACAACCACTCACCCCACCTCTTGGGAATGTGGGCGTTGTGTTCTTAAATTTGCTTCCTACTGTTTGTGGGTGAAGACATCTTTAGGTGATGCTGAAAAGAAAATTTTTGAGTTAATTGTCAAGTCTGCAGTGGTAGCTGTATCATTTGTTATCCAGTCTCTACATAACACAGAAGTGCAGGGCATATCTCCAGGCACCGAATGAATAATCTGTGAGGCTAGATCATGTCAGCTAGCCATCTCGAGATTGTTCTGAGCAGTTTGTAGTGCAAAGCTGATCTTTGAGTGATGTTTGTCAGCTTAATGTTATTATTATCNTCTACGAGGAATTGTTGTTGTGGGGCCCCATCATCTTCCTGGATTTGCTATCAGCCCTGGTCATCATTCCCTGCAGAAAACTAGGAGAGACTCAAACACAAAANAACATGTATAGGCAGCTAACTGAAGCCTTTTTTTTTCTCTAGAATTAATTAGTACTCTATATGACCATTAATGTCATGACAAAAGTTAAAATATATATATATATATATATCAAACTTTAAAATTTTGATATAAAATTCATATCTTAAGAAGAGTTTAAAGAATCAAAATAGAGCCAAAGAGTTGAAATTAGTAGCAATAAAATAGTCTCTTAACTTTTTGATTTTCTTCTGTCCCACATCAGATGACTCTTCTAACATGATAGAGAACTTTTATATTTTCCTTTTAACAAACATTCTTGGGTTTAGGGAAGGAGAGAGCCATTCTCAAACTCCAAAGCCAGGTTTTATTTTTCAATTGAACTGGGACTACATAAAGACCATTTGTGTTAAGCATCTGTAGAGAAGAGCAGAAACAAACATTTAGGAAGACTTATGAAATTTTATATATAATGTATCAATTGGCCAATTTACTCTTTTTTAACATTTATTCTGCATGATTTGTCCTTTTTCTTCAGATGACTCATTTGTCCAGTGTTCTTCAGACTCCTTAGCCTTCATTTCCCTGAAAGACAAAAAACAAAAATACATCCCCAAGCCTCACTTTGGGGAGGTTCCCTTTTGGCAAAATGAAAAGGCATTTGTTAGTGGTATAAGTTAATTTTAAATTGGATGGTCATGCTGGTTGATGAACTATCACCTCTTCTAATTAAGAGGTCTCTCTTGTTCAAATCAAACCTTTATCAATTTTGATGGTATCCATAGCTTTTCTTCTCCTGTAGAGACAAAAGCAAAACCTTGTTCCCAATATAACATATATCCTGGTTTCCATTCTGAGGTCAGCACATCCTTAAAGTATATAGGCTGATTTAACTCTGTAGTTATTTCCATTATCCAATGTCTCTCTGAAGCTGTTGTTCCTTCTCATTAGCATTGAGAAAATTCAAAAGTTAATAGAGCATTATGTAATCTATTTCTGGAGGTTTTTGTTACCCCTTTCTGGTTATTTAGCATATCCTTTAGAGTTCAATTTGATCTTTCTATGACTGCTTGGGCTGTAGGATTATGTGGTATACCTGTAATATGCTTTATATTGTAATAAGCAAAAAACTGTTTCATTTTACCAGAGACATATGCTGGAGCATTGTCAGTTTTAATTTGTGCAGGTATATCCATGATGGTCATAACTTCTAGCAAATGCATGATTACCAAACCAGCTTTCTCAGAACTCAAAACAGTTGCCCATTGAAATCTTGAATAAGTACCAATAGTCTGGTGTACAGATTTCAATTTTCCAAATTCTGCCAAATGAAACAAATCCATCTGCCAGATTTCTTTCCTCTGAGTACCCTTTGGGTTACATCCTCCTGGTAATGGAGTTTGGTTGTAAAAAGAACAAATAGGACATTTTTTTTTTTACAATTTCCTTGGCTTGTTGCCAGGTTATGGAAAAAATCCTTTTTACTATTGACATGATGTTTTTTATGAAATACTGAGACCTCCAGCACATTTCCTATCAATAGTTTATCAGTCTCATCATTACCTTGCACTAGAGGGCCTGGCAGACCGATATGGGATCGGATGTGAGTTATATATATGGGATGCTTCCTATTCCTGATTATATCTTGTAATTGAATAAATAACAAAGTTAATTCTGACTCATCTGGGATAAATTCCTCAGTCTCAATATGTAATACCACTTTTTCAGAATACTGAGAGTAAGTAACTATGTTGAGAGGTTCCGAAAAATCCATTAATACCAGCAGAATAGCATACAATTCTGAACCACTTTACTTAAGTTTTCTGATTTGTAACCTGCCTTTCCTTGTTAGTTTACATCTGTATAAAATGTACAAGCTCCAGATATGGGTGCTTCCCACAATGCAAGGCAAAATTATTCTATCGCTTTTGGGATATTTGCTATTAATCTCTCCAAAAAAATTACTGCAAGCTGTTTGTCAAGGTTCACTTTCTGGCTATAATTTGTCAATGTCATCCTTAGTTAAAGGTACAACAATTTCTGCTGGGTTTATTCCTGCTAATTGATGAAGTCTCAATTTTTCTTTTAAAATCAAGTCAGAGATCTTTTCCACACAGGTTTTTAATTTTATACTCTGTTTATTTGGTAGAAATATCCANTCCAATATAATATCTTCCCTCTGCATTAAAATGCTTAGAGGGTAAAATGGCCAAAATGCAATCAAGCTTTTGATCCACTTGATCTACATGTCCTTCCTGTACTTGCTTTTCCACCAAGGTCAATTCTCTCTAAGCTTCAGCTTATAATTCTCTTGGACTATTTAAGTTCTTGTCACCTTCTAAGGTTTTAAACAAATTACTCANTTCATCATTTTTTATCCCAAGAACAGTTAGTAGATGGGAAATATTTCCAAATAATCTTTGAAAATCATTAAGAGTCCATAATTGATCTCTCCTAATTTGCACCTTTTGAAGTCTAATTTTTTGTAGACCTATTTTATATCATAAATAATTAATAGAATCTCCTCTTTGTATCTTTTTGGGGGCAATTTGTAATACCCAACAAGGCAAAATGTTCTTTACTTCTTCAAACATTTTTTCTAAGTTATCTGCATTTGAATCAGCTAGTAAAATATTGTCCATGTAATGATAAATTATAGATTTAAGAAATTGTTTACATATTACTTCCGATGGTTATCTTGCAATATATTGGCACAAGGTTGGGCTATTTAACATTCCATGTGGGAGAACCTTCCATTGATATCTCTTAACCAGTTGAGAATTATTATAAGTAGGCTACATGAAGGCAAATCTTTCTTTGTCTTTTTCTTGTAAGGGTATAAAAAAGAAACAGTCTTTTAAATCAGTAACTATAAGAGGCCATCCTTTAGGTAACAAAGTAGGCAAAGGAATTTCAGATTGTAGAGAGCCCATTGGCTGAATTACCTTGTTAATTGCTCTTAGGTTTGTTACCATTCTCCATTTACCAGATTTCTTTTTAATAACAAATACAGGAGAATTCCAAGGGCTGGTTGATTCTTCAATATGCTGAGCATTTACCTGCTCTTGTACCAGCTCTTTTACAGCCTGCATTTCTCTATTGTTAAAGGCCAGTGCTGAATCCATACAGGCTTGTCCATTAACCATTTTNAAGGTAGAGCTGTTGGTATCTTTGAAAGATCAGCAGTTGTTGTGCCCTGTTCTTATACAACCTGGATGGCCAGTAATTGTTCTTTATAATAACACCTCATAATATTTCTCAGTAACTTGTGTTAGTTTATGGTCTATTTCTGAGGTTGGAAGAATATTAATCTGGGTATTCCATTGTTGTAATAGATCATGGCCCCATAAATTCATAGCTATATTAGCCACATATGGCTTTATTTTTCCTCTCTGTCCTTCTGGTCCTATACATTCGAGCCATCTTGTGCACTGTTTTACTTGAGATAATGTTCCAATCCCTAATAACTGAACATTTACCTCCTGAAGAGGCCAATTTGGATGCCAAAATTCTGTTGCAATTATAGTAACATCCACACCAGTGTCCACTCGACCCTCCAAGAGGACGTTATTTTTTTGTATTTTTAATTTAGGTCTTTGTTCTTTTATAGAAGTTTGCCAAAAAATTCACTTTGTAGTTTCTCCTGAATTTCCTGTTCTTTCTGCTATAGCTGTTCTATCATCCCAAGCAATATGTTTTTTTACAACAGGCATTTGTTTATTTAATTACTCTGAGAAGGTGTTTCTTCTACGATGGCAGGAAAANTCTGGACTGAATTTGCTGTAGGGGCCTGTGAGAGGACCCTCAGGGAATTTCCTGACAGCAGAGTATTACCTTGTCTATCCCTCTTTGATCTACATTTGTTGGTCCAGTGTTTCCCTCTACCACACTTTCTGCATAATCCAGAAAGGAGGGCCATTCTGTTGCCAGTGTTCCTTGAAGAAACATAGTTTCTAGAAACACCTTGTTTACACTCCCTTTTCAGATGTCCTGACTTACCACAGTTAAAACATCTGACATTATTATTTTTCTTCAAAGCTCTTGATATAACCTCTCCTATCCACATAGCATCATGGTCATGGGACTCAATACTAATTGTGTCCTTGATCCAATCTTCCAAGGGTGCAGATCGTGCCTTTAAAGACTTGATTATTCTTTTGCATGCTGCATTCATGTTCTCTAAAGCCAAGGATTCAATTATTATCTGTCTAACTTCTGAATTTGGTATCATTCTATTTACTGCTGAAGACAACCTTTNTAAGAAATCCNTGAAGGATTCTCTGGNGCCTTGTATAACTTTTGTAAATGATTCAATTTTCTTTCCTGCTTCCTCAATTCTATCCCATGCACTCATAGCTGCCATGCAGAGTAGAATTAGGGTTTGATTATCATATAAACATTGTCTGTTAATATCCACATATTCACCTTCTCCAAGAAGCTGATTCTGAGAAATTTCTATACCTCTACTCCTACTTTGCTGTTCTATAGTTTTATCTTCCTGTTTAAACCACATTTTCCACTGTAAATTTGGTCTGGGTTCTAGCACAGCAGCAGCTAATTCTTTCCAATCCTGAGGAATAATTCTATTACAAATTGACCACAAGTTTAACATCTGCTTTACAAATGAGAATGCATGCCATATGATACTATAGCTTCTTTAAATTTCCTTAAATCTAGCATTTGCACTGGAGCCCAATTAGCTTGAACAGGAGCATCTGGCAGTTGTTGTAAGGTTACAGAGTAGATTAATGTCTTCTGTCTCATAGCCTGAGGCTGTTTGTCTGTAACCATATAATTCAATCCTGAGCTAAGTTCACCTTTAAATTCTTCTGTCTGAGTCTGAGTTTCTCTATAAGTCATTTTAACAGATTTTTCTAAAGTCAATCCTGAGCTAGGTTCACCTTTAAATTCTTTTGTCTGGGGTTGAATTTCTCTATAATTCCTTTTAACAGGTTTTTCTGAAGCTTTTATCTTGGCACTCAAATTGACCAACATTCTTAATGCTAAAATAAAAACGATTGAACAAATAATATTCTTAATTGATGTCACGTACATCCCATCAAGATTAGTTATCCTCTCACTTAGTTGTTTTATTAGGCTGCCTAATGTTTTATCAAACAGAGACCAATTTCCTACCATTGTAAAAATGTTTCCCATTTTTAATGTAGAAAAAAATTCTCTTTTAACTAGTTTCTCCTTTTAAGATATCTTAATTGACTTACCAAATCTGTTGACTGCATAGAACCATAGTAGTCCAAGGTAATTTCAAAGCAGCTACCTAGTGTGGTGGCAGTTCCAAGATGGAAATCCAGAGAGAGAGAGTCCCCACCCACCAGGAGCTAAAGAAAGTCAAAGAGACCCTGGCCATGTGGTTTAGATCTGGCCATTAGCAGCCTCAGCCATGTGCAACCCAGACTGTAGCTCGGCCCCGTGGCCATTTGCAGCCCTGGCCAACCTGGGGGTGCTTGTAACCCCCAACCTGTAAGGTCACCAAGGGCTTTTTAATGAATTCTCACCATGTTGGGATGCCAAATGTAAACGAATTTCTAAATGGTCTTGTTAAATAAAAACTCAAGGCCAGAAATAGGGTGAAAATCTGACAGAGATCAGAGGAATTAGGAACAGCTGCCAGTCTCACCTTAACAATGCCGCTGCTTCCAAGAGTGCCTGACTTCCTATATTTTCATGCCTATATCCCTTTCTGTTCTGTTCTTGGCTCTTTCAACCTAGCTACATCACTTCCTCCTATCGCCCATCTCTGTAACTTCCTGTCTGTCTATATAGACCTCCAGAATTCTATGGTTGATGTTGGGATTAAAGGTATGTGTCTCCACACTTGACTGTTTCTAGTGTGATTCNGAACTTACAGAGATCCAGACAGATTCTGCTTGCTAAGTGATAGGATTAACGGCATGTGCTAATTTTGTAAGACTAGCAGCTGACCTTGTTCCTCTGATCCTCAGATAAATTTTATTGGGGACATAGATAAAATACCACCACATATAACTNCATTTTAGGTTAATCACTATGCGTTAATTACATTCCATTTGTAACAGTGAAAATATATCCTGTATATGATATATTTTTATTACAATTCATAACAATAGCAAAATTACAGTTATAAAGTAGCAACATAAATAATTGTATGGTTTGGGCTCACCAAAACATGAAAAACTCTATAAAATGTCACAGCATTAGGAAAGTTGATAACTACTGCTCTAGCACATTTTGCAAATAGTATACCATTGTACATCAAAGGTTTTGTGGTAGGCTTGGTGTTTCTATTTCTCTTTTGATAGCATGCAGAATACCTTTCTGTACAAAAGATGCTAGCACATAGGGGTGAAAACTCTATATAGGCACCAGCTCAATTCCCACATATTCAATGAGTTGTGTAGGTATTGTCTTCAGCAATGGGGCCTTGTTNTTTACTTCGTTGAGAGCAAACTTTAGTCATGGCAACAGCTTTGGTTATTTGTGGATTCCCATGGGACCACTTTGGCCAACAACTTAATTAGATATAACTCAGTACTTATTACTGTAAGATTCATTTGGTCACAAGAGATGGCCATTCAGGACTCTATCTCACCCATTATTTGACAGTTTCATTTATATCACCTTCATACATGTATTTATTTTAGGAAATTTCTACTATATTACATCTACAAACTGCTCCCCAAATGCCTCTTAAATTTATCTGTATCTCTCCATATTCTCTTCCTCAAACCCTTCTCTCCTCCCCTTCCCTACTTGATCCTCCCATTCCAATCCTATCATCCATCCATAATTATCTATTCTATTTCCCTTTCATAACAAGATTTAACTGTACCCACCAGTCCCTCACTCTATANCTTCTCTCTGTGGTTCTACAAATGGTAGCTTGATTATCATTGGCTTAACAGCTAATATCTGGATATAAGACAATACATACCATACTTAGTCTTTCTGAGTCTGGGATAGCTCACTCATGATTATTTATTATAGTNCGATTTATTTGCCTGCAAATATCATGATGTCAATCATGTAACAGCTGAGTGATTCTCCATTGTGTAAATGTACTACATTTTCTTTATTTATTCTTCTGTTGAGGGACATTTAGGTTGTTTCCAATTTCTGGTTATTATAAATAGAGTAGCAATGAACAGGGTTGAGCAAATGTCTCTGTGGTAGGATGAAGCATCTTTTGGGTATATGCCCAAGAGTAATATAGAAGGACTTTGGGGCAGACAGAATCTCATTTTCCTAAGGAACTACCACACTGATTTCCATAGTGGCTGTATCAGTTCGCACTCCCACCAGCAATGGATGAGTGTTCCCCTTACTCCATATCCTTGCCAGCATGAGCTATCACTTGTTTTGTTGATCTTAGCAATTCTGACAGGTATAAAATAAAATCTCAAAGTAGTTTTAATTTTCATATTCCCGGTACCTAAGAATTTTGTAAAGTGTTTCTAAATCATCTGAGGTTCCTCTTTTGAGAATTCTCAGTTTAAGTCTGCAACCCTTTTCAATTAGGTTATTTAGGTTTTTTTGATATCTAGTTTTTGTGTGTGTTCTTTATATATTTTGAATATTAGTGCTCTATTATATGTGGAGTTGGTATTAAAAAAATTTTCCCATGCTTTAGGCTGCTACTTTGTCCAGATGAGTGTTCTTTGCTGTTCAAAAGATTCTCAATTTCTTGAGGTCCCATATATTAATTATTGATCTTAGTGTCTATGCTGACAATACTCTGTTTAGAAAGTCTTTTCTGTGCCAATGAGTTCAAGGCTATTCCCCACTTTCTCTTCTGACAGGTTCAGTGGATCTAGTTATATGTTGAAGTATTTGATCCATCTGTACTTGAGTTTTATGAAGCATTGCAAGTGTGGATCTATTTACATTTTTCTACATGCAGAAATCCAATTTGACTAGCACCATTTTTTGAAAATGCTATCTTGCTTTGCCAGCTTGTGTTTCTGAGTTCTCTATCAAATTTCATGTGTCCATAAGTGTGTGGATTTATGTCTGTGCCTTCAATTTGATTCCATTGATCAACCTGTCTATTTTTGTGCCAACACTATGCTGCTCTTTATTAGTATAGCTTGTAGTACAAATTCAGGATAGTAATATCTCCCACAGTTCTTTTTTTAACTATCCTGAATGTTTTGTTTTTTCCATATGAAGTTGATAATTGTCTTTTCAACACCTGTGGAGAATTGTGTTTGAATTTTGATTTAAAAATTTTGAAACAATAATCATAATTATCAGCAATTTGAAATTTAGTATAAGGATTTTCCAATTAATGACTTGTATTTTTATTCAATTTCATATCAATACACAAAAATATAAAAAGCACCACATAACATTTAATATATATATATATATTTGCATACAATATATAATATAGCTTGAACACACAGTTAAGACTATAGGAACAATAATTGTCATAAAATATAGTAGCTAAGATATAAAAATTAATATAGTAATGATCAAAACAATCATAATGATCCTGACTCTGAGTCCTGCCCCGTAGTGGGCTCTGTTCATATATGCATTTTATGTTATTGAATGTGTATTGATAATATTCAAAACAATGTTGTTATAATTAACTGAAAACTTATTTTAGATATAAATGAGTACATGATTAATGTTCTGTATATAAAAGAGATAAAATATGGAATCTTTTCAGAGTACTGTATTTAATTAAACTGTTTTGTTACCTCATTTCAGAACATTAAGAAAAGATTTCTTTTTTTTTAGTTCATTTATTTTTTTTTTAATTAAAAAGATCTTCCACTCCTTTTACATACCAACCTCAGGTCCCCCTCTCCTTCTTCCTCCCACCCTGCCAGCTCCCCCCTTCAAC
>LZPO01088001.1:5794-18282 GCA_001675575.1 Neotoma lepida | reverse complement strand
TGGAGTTGGGCAGATTTTATATCTCCAGGAGCTGTTCTTGGTTCAATTCAAGCTGGCTGGTTCTGTGACTCAGGGAGCCACTCTTGGTCTTATCAGGGCTCTTAGTCCATTGAGAGCTGGCAGATTCTGTGTTTCAGGATGCCACTCTTGACCAATGGGTGTCAGCAGATTTCAGGTCTCAGGAAGCAACTCTTGGTCCAATGAGAGCTGTATTGGAGTCTCAGGAAGCCTCTGGGTTTGCCTGGCAGGGGGATGGGTAAGGGATGGGGCGTGGGTTTTGTAGATTGCGGGGTCCAATGGAGTTCTTTGGAGGGAGCCTGCCCGCAGGAATTTTCCCTGCTGGCAGGCACCTGGGGCCTTGCCGAGAGGGTTGGAGTTTCCTGGGACTGGTTATGTCCCAGGACCTGAGTCCTAGAGGCAGGACTCTCTAGGTCAGGAAGAGACACTCACCTCTTGGTCCAATCAAGAAAAGATTTCTTATGTTGTTATTTTCCCAATATGGTTACATAAACAGACAACACATTATTCCTAAGCAGGTGAAGTACCATAAATCTATTCTGTCGATATTCTAATTTATTTGTTAAAAAATGCTCATGATTCATTTATATTTAGATCCAAATGGAACAAAATTAAAAATATCAAGGTCACACTATCTACCTATAGACATGAAAAACTAGCACATGAAAGCCTCTGAATGAAGATGGCTCACACTTATTGCTATGTGGCTTGTTATTTTATCCATCCTCCATCATGTCTTGATACCTCTGTCTCTCCTCATGATTCCATTGACTCTGTCCTTCTTCCTCCCAGCATTCTCAGTTTGGTTTTCCTGCTTATACTTCCTGCCTGGCTACCAGCCAATCATCTTTTTATTAATAATGAGAACAACACATTTTCACAGTTACAGGAGTATTCCACAGCAGAGACTGAAAGCAGTACCTCTGAAATCAGAAAGGAAACAAGGCTGTCCACTGCCACCACTCTTCTTTATCCTGATGTTGGAAATTTGGATAGAAATGAAGAAAGAGAAAGGAACTGCAGAGATATGTATTGATAGGAAGGAAAGAAGTAAAATTATTCCTTGGTGTAGACAATATGATCTTATGTGTAAAAGATTCTGAAGGCTACACAAAAAGACTCAAACCTGATAAAGCTTTCAGCAAAGACTTACAGAAATTGCTTTTTCAATATACCTAAAAGAAATCTTTTAAGAAATAGTTCAGGAAAGCTATCACATGGATTATAACCTCAAAAATAAATGAAATATCTAGACATAAACCTGACCAAGATGTGAAATATTTCTCTAATAAAAATCATAATATATTAAAGAAAGAAATTTCTTCTTCAGAAGAAGAAAGCATTCGTAAGTGGAAAATAGAGCTGTGGAGACCCTCAGTCAACAAAGTGCTTGATAAAGTGCTTTCTGAGGCCCAAGTGTGATCCTCAGAACCCAGACAAAAATGTCAGGCATGGTAGTGTGCTAGTAGTCCCAACACCAAGGAAGTGCAGATAAGAATATTTCTGGGGCTCACTGACTAAATAGACATCCTGACCTAGTCAGTGAGTTCCATATTACTATGATATCATAACTCAAAAAAACAAGGTGGATGGCACCCAGTATATGGCATCTGAGGTTTCTCTTTAGTTTCCATTAGCACATACACAGATACCTGCATACACATATGCACACAGAGAGACAAGAGAAAGAGAGAGAGATTATAGATAGATAGAATTTATGAACTAGCAAAATAAACATCTTAAAAAGTAGCCTGACTATCAAAATGCAAAAGCAAAAAGCAATCTACAAATTCTATGTAATCTCCATAAAAATCCTAGGGAACTTTTTTCCAGAACTAAAAGAACCATTCTTAATTTTTCTAAAAGAAAAGAACTGATAGAATTTATATATATTAGACTGTCTTACAGAATGCACTCTCAGTAGTTCAACAATGGCTGTTTCACATTTGAAAGACCAAAATCCAGTAGATGTTCAGTCCATGAGGCTGGGTGCCTCAGGATTCACAATCTGGTGCTGCAGACCTGAAGGATTGTTTGAGAGCTGGCAGTCTTCAATCTACATTGGAATCCTGAAGAAGATGATTCTAATATTGATAAAGGAATGCTGCAGCAACAGCATATGTGAACTAATCAGTGAGAGTGAGGGCAAGGAGGCAAAATGAAAAGTTTCTTCTATCTCCTTTTACCTGGGCTGCCACCAGAACATATTTTTCACATTCAAAGTGGGCCATCCTGCTGCAAATAATCCTATCAAGAAAGTCCCACACAGATGTGTACAGTAGATTGAGTTTCATTTCATTCTAGATGCAGTCAAGTTTAAACCCAAGGTTGGCCAGCACCCACGCAAGGTTCTTCCAGAAGTCCATGGGACCGCCCCTCTGTCTGGACCCTGTTCTCCCCAAGACCCTTTGCACTGCCCAAGCCCTCCCACCTGATCTTCCTGCCAGAGATTAGCTCTTCCTCCCAACTCCAACAGACTTCATTATCCCAGGGGAAATCCATACTAGTCTGAAGAACAAGTGAGTGACCTGCTTGACAGTTGAACTGCAACACTCCCAAGATTTTGTTCCCTGGGACCCACCCAGAAGTCCTTCCCCTCCCAGCCTATCACCAGCAACCCCATGGGCCCTGCCCCACAACTCCAGCAGAAGTCCACTGCTCTGGTGCAAGCCATACCAGTCTGAGGAGCAGACTTCAGCAGCTCAGGTATAGACCACATCAGTCAGGGAAAAAGTGGTAAACCAAAGCAATCAAAAGGAAAAAAGGGCCACACCAGTCATAAGAACAGAGATCCCCACTTGCTACACCAGANGCCAAGCTAATACCAGGGGCCAGCTTCCAACTTGGACAGAGACACCCTACTAGAGCAGAAGTCACAATAGCTACCAGGAATACAGAACACAAAGACTAGAAGACCAAAAAGGAAACAGAAACCAAGAAACAAAATACCCATCTAACAAAGAAAGATTCAGAATTCAGGACCTAGTCCTATAATCATCCCAAAATTAGATGCTTAAATTCCAAAGTAAGAACATAATCAACAACAGCCAGGGAAATATGTCACAACCAGAGCCCAGTTATCCTACAACAGCAAGACCTGAATATTCCAAGGCAGCAGAAACACAAGAAAATAACCTTAGGAATGACTTTGTGACAATGACAGAGGTCCTTAAAAAGGAAATGAAAAAAAATACTCTAAGGAAATTGAGGAAAATACAAACAGAAAAATTGGAGGAAATCAATAAACCCCTTAAACAATGCCAAGAAAACTAAGAAAAATAAAGAACAGGTGAAGAAAGCTATTCAAGACCTGAAAATGGAAATAGAAAGAATAAAGAAAACAAAAACTAAGAGAATTCTGGAATGGGAAAATCTGGGTAAGTGAACAGGAACAACAGATGTGAGAATACAAGAGATGGGAGGGACAATCTCAGGCATTGAAGATACAATACAAGAAATAGGTTTGTCAGTCAAAGGAAATGTTAAATCTACAAAACCCCTAACACAAAACNTCCAAGAAATCTGGGACACTATGAAAAGGTCAAACCTATGAATAATAGGAATAAAAGAAGAAGATGTATAAAAGCTCAAAAACACAGAGAATATAGTAAATAAAATCATAGAAGAAAATTTTCATAACACAAAGAACACAACTATAAAGGTACAAGAAACTTACAGAACACAAAATAGACGGAATCAGAAAAGAAACTCGCTGTGCCACATAATAATCAAAACACTAAACATACAGAACAAAGAATATTAAAAGCAGCAAGGGGGAAAAGGCCATGTAAAGTCAGATCTATCAGAATTATACCTGACTTCTCAACAGAGACACTAAAAACCAGAAGGGACTGGATTGATATCTTATAGACTCTAAAAGAGCATGGATACCATCAAAAATTTCAATCAATATAGATAGAGAAAACAAGATATTTCATGAAAATTCAAAATTAAACAATATCTATCCATAAATCCAGCCATATAGGAGATACTAGAAGGAAAAGTCCAATTTAAGGAAGTTAAATACACCCATGAAAACATAGGCAATAGATAATCTCACACCAGCAAAACACAAAGGAAAACACATACACACACACACACACACACACATACACANGCACGCATGCANGCACTACCATCACCATGAAAAACAACAACAAAATAACAGAAATTAACAATCATTGGTCATGAATATCCCTCAATATCAACAGACTCAATTCCCCAATAAAAAGACACAGGTTAACAGAATGGATACAAAAACAGAATTCATCCATGTGCTGCATACAAGAAACACACCTCAACATCAAAGATAGACATCACCTNAGCATAAAGTGTTGGAAAAAGTTTTTCCAATCAAACAGATGTAAGAAGCAAACTGGTGTAGCTATCCTAATATCTAATAAAATAGACTTCAAACCAAAATTAATCAAAAGGGATGGAGAAGGACATTTTATACTCACTTATTAAAAGAAAAAGATCTACCAAGATTATGTGTCAATTAGGAATATCTATACCCCAAAAGTAAGGGCANACACATTTGTTAAAGAAATATTACTAAAAATTAAATCACACATTAAACCCCACACACTAATAGTGGGAGACTTCAACACCCCACTCTCACCAATGGCCAGGTCTGCCAGACAGAAACTTAACAGAGAAATATGGGAAGTAACAGACATTATGACTCAAATGGACCTAACAGATATCTATAGAACATTTCACTCAAACACAAAAGAATATTCATTCTTCTCAGCACATCATGGAAGCTTCTCCAAAAGTGACCACATACTTGGTCACAAAACAATCTCAACAGATACAGAAGAATTGAAATGACCTCTTGTATCTTATAAGACCATTGTGAAAAAGGAAAAAAAAAGAAAAACAAAAAGATCACTGTGTCTAAAAGCTGGATTTCAACAACAACAAAAACATCATAAAACCTATAAACTCATGGAAATTGAGCAACTCTCTACTGAGTGACCACTGGATCAAGGAAGAAATAAAGAAAGAAATTAAATACTTCCTAGAGTTCAATGAAAGTGGATACAAAACATACCCAAACTTATGGGACACAATGAAAGCAGTAATAAGAGGGAAGTTCATAGCCCTAAGTACCTGCCTAAAGAATTTGTGGAGAGCTCATTCTATCAACTTAACAGCACACCTGAAAGCTCTAGAACAAAAAGAAGCAAACACACCCAAGAGTAAATGGCAGGAAATAATCAAACTGAGAGCTGAAATCAATAAAATATAAATATGGACAACAATACAAAGAATCAATGAAACAAAGAGTTGGTTCTTCCAGAAAATCAACAAAATGGACAAACCTATACCCAAACTAACTAAGACACATAGAGAAAATATTCGAATTAACAAAATTAGAAATGAAAAAATGGACATAACAATAAACACTGAGGAAATACAGAGAATCATTAGGTTACACTTCAAAAGGATGTACTCTACAAAATTGGAAAATCTAAAAGAAATGGACTAGTTTCTCAATAGATACCACTTACCAAAGTTAAACCAAGACAAGATAAACAATTTAAATAGACCATATCCCCCAAGGAAATAGACACAGTCATTAAAAGTCTCCCAACCAAGAAAAGCCAAGAGCCAGACAGTTTCAGCACAGAATTCTACCACGTATTTGAAGATGAGCTAATACCAATACTCCTCAAATTACTCCACAAAATAGAAACAGAAGGAACATTGCCAACTTATTTCTATGATGCTAGAGACACCCTGATACCAAAAGCAAAAAATGACTGAATAAAGAAGAGAATTACAGATCAAATTCCCTCATGAACATTGATGGAAAAAAAAGAAACAATTCCAAAAACACATCAGAAAATCATCCATAAGGATCAAGTAGATTTCATCCCAAAGATGAAAGGATGATGCAACATACAAAAATCTGTCAATGTAATCCAGCACATAAACAAACTGAAAGAAAAAGCAACATAATCATCTCATTGGATGTTTAAAAAGCCTTTGACAAAATTGAACAGCTCTTCATGATAAGTCTTGGGGAGATCAGGGATACAAGTGAGATATCTAAACATACTAATGGCAATACACAGCAAGCCCATATATAACATTAAGTTAAATGGAAACTTANAGCAATTCCCCTAAAATCACGAACAAGAAAAGGTTGTCTACTCTCTTCATACCTATTCAATATAGTACTTAAATTCTAGCTAGAGCAATAAGACAACTATAGGAGATCAAGAGGATATAAGTTGGAAAGTCAAAGTGTTCCTATTTGCAGATGATATGATAATATGCATAAGCACCCCAAATATTCTACTAGGGAACTCCTACAACTGATAAACACCTTTAGTGAAGTGGCTGGATACAAGATTAATTCAAAATATCAGCATCCCTCCTATATGCAAATGATAAATGGGCTGAGAAAGAAATCAGGGAAGCAACATCTTTTACAATAGCCACAAATAATATAGACTATTTTGATGTAACTCTAACCAAGCAAGTGAAGACTTGTGTGATAAGAACTTCAAGTCTTTGAAGAATGAAATTGGAGGAAATACCAGAAGATGGAGAGATCTCCAATGCTCNTGGATCAGTAGGAGTAATATAGTAAAAATAGCCATCTTACCAAAAGCGATCTACAAATTCAATGCAATCCTCATTACAACCCCAACACAATTCTTTACAGGCCTTTAAAGAACAATATTCAGTTCTTTAAACAATATGGAAAAACAAAAAACTCAGGATAGCTAAAACAATCCTATACAATAAAAGAAACTCTGGAGGTATCACCATTGCTGATTTCAAGCTCTACTACAGAGCTTTAATAATAAAAAGAGCATGGTATTTTCATAAAAACAGACAGGTAGAGCAATGGAATCAAATCAAAGACATGTATTCACACTCCTATGGACACCTGACTTTCAACAAAGAAGTCAAAATTATACAACAAAAAAAGAAAGCATCTTCAACAGATGGAACTTTTATAACTGGATACCAGCATGTAAGAGAATGCAAAAAGGGCCATATCTATCACCCTGCACAAAACTCAAGTCCAAGTGGATCAAAGACCTGAACATAAATCCTGATACACCAAATCTGATAGAAGAGAAAAATGGGAAATAGCTTTGAATGCATTGGCACAGGAGACAACTTCACAAATAGAACAACAATAGCACAGACACAAATATCAACAGTTAATAAATGTACCTCATGAAACTGAAAAGCTTCTGTATGGCAAAAGACACCATCAATAGGACAAAACAGCAGCTTACAGAATGGGAAAATATCTTCTCCAACCTCATATCTGACAGAGGGCTGATTTCCAAAATATATAAAGAACTCAAGAAACTAGATATCAACAAACCAAATAATCCAATTAAAACTTTGCATACATATCTAAACAGAGAATTCACACCAGAAAAATCCCACATGGCTGAGAAACACTTAAAAATGTTCAACATCCTTATCCATCAGGGAAATACAAATGAAAACAACTGAGATTCCATCTTACATCTGTCANAATGGCTAAGATCAAAACCACAAGTGACAGCTAGTGCTGGCCAGGACATGAAGCAAGGGGAACACTTCCATTGCTGATGAGAGTGAAAACTTGTACAGCCCCACTTTGGAAATCAATATGACAGTTTCACAGAAAAATGGTAATCAATCTATCACAAGACCTAGCTGTACCACTTGGGCATGAACACAAAGGATGTTTAATATNACCACAAGGACCCTTGCTCAACTATGTTCGTAATAACTTTATTTGTAATAGCCAGAGCCTGGAAACAACCTGCATGTCCCTCAACAGAGGCATGGATAAAGAAAATGTGATACATTTACACAATGGAGTGTTACTTAGCTGTTAAAAACAATGGCATCATGAAATTTTAAAGCAAATGGATGGAACTTGAAAAAAATCATCCTGAGTGGGGTAACCCAGACCCAGAAAGACAAACATGGTATGTGTTCACTTATAAGTGGATATTAAAATAAAAGACATTAAAAAGTAAATAATAAAGGACAAAAAGTAAAGGGTATTAAGTGTAAAATAAAGGACAACTATGCTACAATCCACAGACTCAGAGAGACTAGGGTAACACAGAGGGTTCAAATTGGAACACTTGGATCTCACTGGGAAGGGGAAATGGAATAGATTTTATGAGTGAACTGAGGGCAGGTAGTAATGAGAACATGAGTAATCAGGTTGAGAGGAGATGGGGATGAGAAATTACTGAAAGAGATGACTGGAAATGAAGGCCATTAAGGAGTCATGAAGAAACCTTGTGCAAGAGAACCTTCCAGGAATCTACAAGGATGACCCTAGCTAAGACTCCTAGGAATTGGGGATACATAGCCTGCTCTGATCATCTTCTGTGGCCAGGCAAGACTTCCNGTGGAGGGATTAGGACACCAAGTCAGCAATATAACCTTCCACCTATAGTCTGTCCTACCTATGGGATGTGCTGTGGTAAAGTTGACCCAGAGATTGAGGGAGTGGTCAACCAATGACTGGTCCAGCCTAATACCCATTGCACAAGAGTAAGCCTATCCCAGACACTGCCTGGAGTTCCAGTATCCATGGGCTGAAAGACCCAGAGACATAGGATAGAACCAATCATGACTGAAGAAAAATATCAATGTAATGATGCCTAATGATATTCTGCTGTACTCATAGACTAGTGCCCAATTGTCACCAGGCTTCATCCTGCCACTGGTGGAAATAGAGACAGAGATCCTCAACCAGACATCAGGCTGGNCTCTGGGTATCCTTATGAAGAGAGGGAGGAAGGATTGTACGAGCCATGGAGGTCATGGACATCACAAGAAAACTCACAGAATCAACTAAGCTGAGCTCATAGGTGCTCACAGAGTCTGAATTGACAACTGGGTAACCTGCATGGGACTGACCTGGGCCCTCTGTATATATGTTACAGTTGTGTAGCTTGGGGGACTCCTAACAGTGGGAGGAAGTGCTGTCTCTAATTCTTTTGCTGGCTTTTGGGACCCTATTCCTCATATTGGGTCACCTTGCCCAGCCTTAATACAAAAAGAAGTGCTTAGTCTTACTGCAAGTTGATATGCCATGTTTTGTTGATATCCATGGGAGGCCTGCCATTTTTTGAACAGAAGCAGAAGAGAAGTGGATTGGGAGGGGAGAAGTGGGTGGAGGGAAGGGACTGGGAGGAGAGGAGGAAGGAGAAGCTGTGGTTAGGATGTTAAATAAATGTTTAAAAACTTAAAAAAAAGATTGAACAGCATATCCCTAGATTACTAAAACATAATGAAGACACCCCAAAAATAAAATGTCACAGCTGCAGTCATTTGAATTTTTTAATGTTGAAAGTATATATTGGTCTCAAGATACCCTCTTTGACAAAAGATACTGAGAAAATGGGGTGCACACATAAAGAAGAATAAAAGTAATTTCCTTTCTCTCACCCTATTAAAAAATATCAACTCAAAGTGGATCAAATACATTAATGGGAGACCTGAACTTTGAAACTCCGGGAGGAAATCATAGGAAAAACAGTTCAAGATGTAGGCCTCTGCAATGACTTTCTGAGTAGCATTCTAATACCTCAATAAACAATAAAAAGTGTTGCTCCCATTGAAATATGACTTAGTAACTCCTGACAAATCTCCTTCTATTCCTCTTTTCTACTGACTTTTTCGAAAACTCTTATAATCACCTTTGTATTCACCATTTCTGAGATAAATTTCTGAGCTTCTGCATGTGAGTCATATGAAAGACTGTATTTTTGTGCCTTTTTCACTTCACTAAACTTAGGGAATTCCAGTTCCATCCATGTTATCATTACTAACAGTTCATTATTTAGGGCTGAATAGTATTCCATTTTATAACAATCATGTTTCCTATACCATCCATCAGTTCAAAGACTCTGTGGCTTTTTCTGTTTTTGTTTTGTTTTTGTTTTTGTTTTTGTTTTGTTTTTGTTTTGTTTTGTTTTGTTTTGTTTTTGAGACAGGATTTCTCTGTGTAGCTTTGTGCCTTTCCTGGAACTCACTTGGTAGCCCGGAGCTGGCCTCGAACTCACAGAGATCCGCCTGCCTCTGCCTCCCGAGTGCTGGGATTAAAGGCATGTGCCACCACTGCCCTGTGGCTGTTTCTAAGTCTATTGTGAACAGTACTTTGTTAATCATGAACAGATGGATATATCCATTGCACGATGCCATCATTTTGTTCAGCATATAATAAAAGTAAGAGATCTGAACCACTGTATACTTCTATTTTAGATTTTGGGAAAAACCTTCATTATGAAGTCTACAATGATATGCCAATTTACATTCTCTCCATCAGTGAACTCTCTATAACTCATGACTCTCTCTGCTGGCCCAATTTCTCAGGAATTTGGATCACTTTCTTGATATTAGAAAATATTAAAAAGTTCTAGACTTTAAAGACAATAAGCTTTATTTTGAGAAACCTTTTGTATGTAAATTAAGGACAATATTGTTGAGAGGGCTTTGTCATGATTGGATACATAAATCAACATTAGTTTCTATTACCATAATTAATGAGGCAATTCTACGTAGATTAGCTAACAATCAAGAGAGATTTATTTCTGAGGTAACTTACAGAATGAGTGAGGGGTCAGATACAGGATCTGGGAGAGAGAAGATGCAGACCAGTGGAGAACTCTAGCTTGGTCTCCAACCCTGCATCCAGGACCATGTGGGATCCAGAAGGGGGCAAGCACATAGGCACCTTGAGTCTTACAGGGCTCCCCCTGAGCCATGCCCCAGGGGGAGGTCCTAGGCAGGTGTGGNAGTTACCTGTTGTCACTGTACAGGCAGTATTTCAAGATCAAAGCCAAAAGAGCTATCCACTACATTCTCCCCCCATTTTGTCTAAATAAGAAAGTTCTAACCTAATATAAAACTATTTACAATAGGAATAATTAGCAAACATTATCCAGAAGGAATAANGGATAATAACCTAGACAAGATGAAACTACACCAACAAGAACAACACCAAACAAGCAACANATACTAAAATCCAGAGGAGTCTGGAACATAAGTAAATGGCATGTCACAGAGATCATTCCAAAAGATGTCCTACCCTGAAGAACCTGAATCTAATACTTAATACGTTCTAGCTGAGATACAAGAAGATTGTAACTGTAACTATCTAGTCTTCAACTCCATCAAAGACCTGAGAAGGAACATAATAACACCTGAGAAATGAGAGAAGGCCACAAGCAACTTTCAGGAGTCTTGAGAAAGTAGATAGAGACAGCTGGCAGTGTGGACAGTCACGAGAATCTCTCTGTATTGTTGGTGCATTCAGGTGGGCTACAGGCCTAGAGTATTTGTCAGACCATTTTCAGAAGCAGGTTTTTTGAAAGACCATCTTACCCTGTCTTGGCAGAGTTTAATAGTCACTTTTTGTATGTCCTGCTTGTATTAAAGGGACAGTATTCGTACTGTCAGCAGTTGAGGCAAGGGCAGTTCTTTGCCCAATAGGCCATTTTTGTGCCAAGAAGAAGACAAACTTCCAAATGGAAATGTCTCAGAAGCCCAACATTCTCTCAGGATCAGATTAGTGCTGCCAGGAGCAATCATGTCTCACGTCAANGGAATTCTAAGTTATCAAAACATTTAAACGTCATATTCTCTAGGTCTATGAAATGTTTGAAGACTACCTATCCATTTGACATGTTTTTCTGTAAGTCTGGAAAATCTAACTAACATAATGAGCACAAGTGACTATAACTCAGTAAGTCTTCTCTGGTAAAATGACTTAAGGACTAAGGCATCACATAACAAGATAAACAGTCTGTAAGCAAACGTACCATAAGGAAAATGACCTCAAGTTTGTGACAATACACAAAGTANCTTAAACAGAGGTAAGAATGTATATATAGAGCAATATGCAATATAACAATAATCCTAAATATGTATCAATATACAAAATATTCTAAACAGAGGCAGAACATATGTACAGTATGACAAATATAATTTTACATTTGTATCAATATAAAAAATATTTCAGTTTGTATCAATATACAAAATATTTCAAACAGAAGTAGAAATATATGTACATTACAACAAAACAGTTCTCTATTTGTATCAATATACAAATTATCTTAAAATAGAAATATAAAAATAGTTTGCATTTGTATCAATATACAAGAATCAATATCAGTGCAAATTATCCAAGGCTGATTGTTTTACTGAATTAGTTTACTAGTAAATACAATAATCTGCCTTAATATCCTATATGTATCCATCCCCCNTTTTCTTTTCTAAAAGAGAATACTGAGTCCAAATTTTATTATTCCACCCCCAACCCTACAACCATCCATTCATAACCCTGAGAAAATTGAAACATTTGGGAGAGGGGCATCATTTTCTTATAATTGCTTCCTGCTGTTAAAAGGTCAATAGTATTTCTGTGGTGTGCTGTAAGAGTACTTCAATTATTAAGTCTCAATAGGGATATCCATAGAGTA